>JAAEAF010002155.1:0-135338 GCA_011037195.1 Triatoma infestans | reverse complement strand
TAACCTACAAAAATACAGTACACTTACTTACTGGACATGCCTCGTATTAAAGATGGTCTATAAGTACATATAGACAGACAGATTAAAAAATAGATGGACTATTTGCTAAAAGCATTTCACATTTCTGCTGTGAACTAAGTTTACCGTCATTAAGAGAAAGAAAAATATGGTATGCAGGAAAAATTGGTATATCTCTCCCGAGAACCATCTCTGATGGTGTAAAAAGTGGCCATATGGATGAATTTAATCGTATTTTGTTGAGAATGCTACTTTTAATGATAACGGACTTTTAGCGCGCTATTTGATGAAGTACATCTACAACTCCTACATCTATTTCAAAGTGGTAATGTCTAATAAGAGTCCAAATTATAGGCTTCAGATGTAGAGTGTGAAGTCACTATTTTAAAAACATTAATTTTTTATTTTTTGATTATAGTAAAGCGTACAAATATAATCTATTAGAATATCCATTTTATTTTAAATTTACAACGATTGAAATAATTATTCACCTAATATACAATTGTGCAGCAAGCTGCAGCAGCAGCAGCAGCTGCGGCTGCGGCTGCAGGAGGCCCTGGAGGACCACAACCGGGTATGGTAGGAGGTCCTCAAGGGCCTGGTCCACAGCCTGGAGGAATGATGCCAGGACAACCACAACCAGTACAACCTCAACCAAATCCTGCAGTACAACAGCCACAGCAGCAGCAACAGCCTCAGCCTCAACAACAACAAGCCAATGGACAACCAGATTATTCAGCACAATGGGCGCAATACTATAGAAGTCTTGGGAAAATAAAGGAGGCTGAACTTATTGAACAACAAATGAAAAATAAGGTAAGTAAAAGAAAAAAAATCGATTTGTGATAGTTTTGAAATTATTATTTTTTTCTATTATAACTAATTACTGGTTTTCCTTTATAAAGCAACAACAGCAACAGCAGCAACAACCACAGCCCCAACAGATGCCTGGAATGCCACAACCTGGCGGTGCACCAGCACCTGGAGCTCCTCAGATGCCTTCAGCTCCAGCACCTGCTCCAGGGCCACCTGGCCAACCAGGATATTACGCTCCTCAGCCACCAACAGGTCCTTATGGTCAGCCGTACGGACCAGGTCCGGCTGGATACTCCGGTTATCATCAACCCCAATACCCTGGATACCCGGGTCCAATGGGTCCACCAGGTGGAGGTCCTCCTCAACCGCAACAACCACCTCAACAGCCTCAGGAACAGCAGTAGGTGAGTCCAACCTGTCTTACATATGGTAAGATGAGATCGAGAGGGATTAGAATATTTTTTGGTGTCATCTGTGTACTAGTCTCGGCTATTCTGTTTTCAAATATTTATATTTAAATATATATTTATATAAACGTATATAATTTTTTTAAACAATATTATATAACATAATTTTCTGAAATTTTATTAGATCATGATTCCCTTTCAACAATTAGCCATTTTAATTTTAATCAGGCTTCTTTCAATAACGTCAGAAGGATTTTTGGTTAAAATTTTTAAAGACAACGCTAGTGAATAATAAAAGTTTTATTTTAAGAAGAAGGTCTGTCTATTGGCTGTGTAAAATTTCTTCAGATTGACTTAAGTTCCTTATCTAAATGTTCAATGGCTATCCAATATTTGGTTATTTTCAATCATAATGTATGACGAGTTTTTTCCTTGATAGCCTTCTTCATTTTGTGATCAACGACCTGTTTCAGATTCGCCCCTCTTCACCCACCATATGCGATAAACATTGTGTCATCATATACTTGCAAAGGGCAAAATCAGTTTAAGTACTCACTCTGATAGCGCATAAATGAAATATTAAATTTGAACTTTCTGCAATTTTTCTAAGTTATGCTGGGCCATACTTGACAGGCAATGTGCACTTCTAATGCCAAATGCGACAAACACACACATACATTTTCAAACCAATTTCTAAAAATACTTGTTCGTGCTAAGTGACTTTAAAACATCTATTTTCGGAGATTCAGTTTCAATGTGACACATGTCCATACTTTTTTTTTTAAGAAATGTTAAATGAAACCAAATTAAAGAAATTGAATTGTAAACAAAAATTATATTCATTCTTTTTAAAATAATTAGAGATTGTGTGAAGTGCTGATTTTGCCGTATGATAACCTAGAAAATCACTGTTTTTCTACTCATCTTGAAGACAGGTGAATTTTCGAAACTGATTGATGACCATAAAATGTTATAACGGAAGATATTTTTCAGCATTGCGGTTCCAACCACTATGAATATTAAGTGCCTTTTTTTTTTCTTTAATTATTCCTTTTAAACAGTTTTTATTTAGAATTGAAATATTAATTTTTTTTCCTTTTTTCGGCTTTAGCCACTAGCTATTTTTGCCATATAATATGAAACTTAGTATCTAAAACATTATGATTAATTTTGCGCTTATTCGATTTTTTATTTATTTTACATAAAAACCTTGATTAATGTACTCTAAAAAATTAACTAGCGTTTTTAATTAAGTTTTTACATTGAGATTATTGTGTGATAATAAGTGGATAATTAAAGGGTCCTGTTTCCTGTCTATTTTGGCTCTTGTTTTATTGTATTTTGAATATTTCAGTGTGACATCTCCCCCCCCCCACGTATCAGGAACCATATATTCACTAGGGAACCTAGTGAAGAGGTAACTAACCAAATTCAATGTAAATATGCCCTGCTAATTGCGGGATGGGTTGTACCAATGTGTACTGTATAGGCTATTGTTTGATAAGCCTATCAAGAATTATGTTTTAACCTAATTTTGCTGTCATTTCATTGGTAGCTTCCATTAAATTTTCAACTCACTTGTGCTCCTAGTCCATATTATTTTAAAAACGAAATATAAAATATTCTCAATTTATATGCAAATATGATACAATACAAAATCACAGAATAAATCACTAAGGAGCTCATATTTTGGTATTTTTACATTGTTACTTGTGTATTTATTATTGGCCAGTTATTAAGAACATCTCTTTTTTACTTTCCTGCAATACGAATTGTCCTAAGTAATGTTAAAATTGCTTTAGCAATTAAATATCTTGTTAAAATTGGTTTGGCTGCTAAATTTTAAGTCGTCTCTGTGTGCCTTAAGGTGGAGAGAAGTGTAATTCCATGTTCAGTTGGTCCCAAACTTTCACTTTAATTTATCTTATAGGTTCATTGAGGTGAAACCATTTTTATGAAATCATAAATGATCGTACTTTATGTTAATGTAATAAGTTCAGTTTGAATAACCGACTTGCTAATATTAGTTCAATTAATAACAATTACCTATAAATTTAATATATTATTATTATTGTTTTAATTTATTTTCCGTACATTTTTCTATTACTTTTGTAAGATGTTTTATATTATTTATCAACGAGTGTGATATATATAATATACACATCAGTCGATGATTAGTACACAGGGATGCCCGAAAGCAGATTTTGTAATTCCTGTTGGTAAGTATACAGGCTAGTTATCGTTGTATACATATATTCCTCATTTTATTGAAATAATTATCAGTGCTCCAGAGAGTTGAATTGTGGGAAAAAGTAGATTTTTAATTTTTTTGTATTTTACATTTCTTCCATTTTGAATTTATTTGTTTAGGTTCATTGATATATTGTTTATCGAAGAATATTTCATATATATATTTATTTTTTAGGTTTAAGTCATGATTAAGATTTAAGTAAACTGGTTTAGAATTTTTTTTTAACTTCTTTATTTTAAAATATTATAATTTAATTTCTAAATAAACTTTAATTTTTGTTTTAGACAGGTTGAGTGAATAACTGGGTAAGTATGTTTGTGGAATGAATATGTTGAATGTTCTGTGATTTTAGGTACAAATATTTTGTGATGAATTTGGTTTTAATGGACATGAATATCGTGCAGTTGATAGTATGCTGGGACTTGGAAATTTAAGCAACAAGCTTAATTATGGTGATAAAATGAAAGGAAAGTTTTAAAGAGTAAGCAGAAGAAAACAGCTGAGTAATATGTAAGTTTCACATAGGAATAAATAACGGATAAGTACCATTCTAAGCCAGTTTACTATTATCCTGTCTATGACTTACTAATAGCATAGAGTAATTATTATTTCCCACGGTTCCTATTATGTATATAATCGAAAACTACCTCTTCAATTAAAATAAGTAATTATAAGAAAAATAAATGAAAGGTAAAATAAAAAAGGTAAGTATTAATGTGGTTGAACTTGTTTTGTAACACTCTCCGTGGTGTGTTTGTTTTCTGTGATTTCAGGTCCGCGAGCGTGTAATGTTCATTTATAAATGTTGTAATAAGAAGGCGAAAAATTGGCAGGCAACCAGGAATTTTTTTTGAAGGACTTCGTCTTTAGCGGCCTGCAACATTTTGTGTGCAGAGGGATTGCACATTTTTAGCCCCCTCTGGGTTTTATAATTTAAACTTAAAAAAGAAAATAGCTATAAAAAAACACCATTAACATCAATGCAATTTTTTTTTTTTTTTTTTCATTTTTTCTATATTTTTTTTAAAAACTTGATAATTCTATAATATGTACCTGTAGGTTTATGTCAAATCTTTTCTTCAAGTATCTACAAAATAATTTTTATTAATACTTTTTTTTATTTAAAACTTGATTTTTTTTGAATATACATGATATGTATCTAGTGAGTTTGCCTGACTTATTAGGCATATTTCTTTGTTTTTGTTTATTTTGATTTTGTTTTCTTACTGTGGCCATTTTTAGAACTTTACTTTCCTCCATTTATAGTTCCTGTTATTTTTTCCTTACCCAAACTTTATTTTCCGGCACTGAGCGGAGAGTCCTTCCCAAATATGGACGTTTACAACATAAGTCTTCTTTTACAAATCGGCTGACTTTAATCAGGCTGGAAAAAACAAATGTTTGGGAAACTCTGTGCCTGTGTAGATGAGAGTTCTACTTCTACCGGAACTGCAGTTTAATTATGTATCTCATATACCTTAACATTCCAAAAGTTAAATACTGAAAACCAAAAGAGCTCTTAAAATATATGAAAAAAAAGAATGAAAAGAAAACGGTAAGTTACCCAAAACACGAAAATGCCATGCCTCCTCAATTGTTACTTTCTTATAATTCATATATATATATTTTTTTTTTATTTTTTATTTTTTTATTATATATGCCAACATGCCAAATTACATGTCTGTCCTCAACGAGAATACCATTATTCTTTTTAAAGATATTATTTTTTTATATGACCATGTTTTCAGCATATATATATATATTTTTTTTTATTTTATTAATTGCAGATAAGTTTTTAATAATATGACCGCATTTTTTATATTTGAAATTTTATGTGATATATGTATATAATTTCCATTTCATTATGATATATATTTATATATATAATTTTGCCATTTTTCTATGCCAATTTTAAAATGATATATTGCAATTTTATGTGCTGATATAATTTTATTTATTTATTTATTTATGCATATATTTGATATTTTCTTGATTTATTTGACCAATGATTTTTGATTTTATTATTATTACAATTATTGCCATATTTTATTGCCTTTGCTCTCTTTATATATGTTTTATACATATATATAATATTTGATTTATATATTTTCTGCCCCATGATATTGATAAATATTTTATTCTTTTTTTTCCATATTATTGAATGTGATTAAAATTTTTTGGACATGTTTTAAGGCAGGCATGGTTTTGGGGGACAATAAACTGGGCGCCGCTACGGATATTTTGAGTTTTCCGTTCCAATTACCGTCTTAAATTCTGTACTGTATTCATGTTATGTTTTTATTTATTTATTTTTATTCGGCTACCCAAAGTGTTGTATTCCCTGACGAAATTTGGGCGCCGAAGTACAGCGTTTTCTTTTATACTTCTGAAATATTGTGACCTTTGTATAATATATTCTTTGATGTAAATTTCCTTTTTTCAAAAGGAAAAACATTTAAAAAGTTTAAAATGAAAAAATAAAAATTATTATTAGTTATAATAGATTATTCGTTCCAGACACTTTTTTTAATTAGATATAATTAGAAATATTTTCTTTTCATTTAATAATCTTTTAAAAAATGAATAGGGAAGTTATGATTATTTAGATTTATCTTTTTTCAAGAATTTATTTTTTGTTTTATATTTTGGCAATTTGGCGTATCTGTTATTAGTCACATGAATAGTGATTAGCAATTGACAACGTTGTTTTTAACTAGCAAGGTGGTTATGATTTCTGGTGATTATCTAAAGGAAGAGTAAAAAAACATCATATGACTGATGGGTGACAATCCTAGGGTGCCATGTAATTGTTGTACATAATGCACTAGTATATGTGCACAAATTAGTTAAAATCCTATTGAGTGGACCTTTCAGATTTCGCTGAGATCAGAATCTATTTTCGGTTTTACCATATTTGTTTTTTTTATTGTTTTATTTATTTATTATTATTATTTTATACATTATACAATAAAACCAGCCACCTTGAAAATTCCATCGAGTTTCATCCTTGGTGAACTATCTTAGCTTCTTGCATTACGGGAAGCTCCAATCCTCTTGGTGTTCAGCGCATACTCTTAAATTCTTTAAGCGCCAGCTGGCGCTGTTTAAATAAAATCTCTCTCTAAGAACAAGGCTACCGGCAATTGGTGTTATTTTGCAGCGTCACGACACCAATTTCTCCGGAGGTGCTAGTGACGTTATTATGTACAATTGGTCGGCTGTATCACCACGTTCATAGCTAGTCCTTTCTCACTTGCGACTGAGTAACATCTGCGTGGATAGTTGACTCAGTATAACATTTTTGTAGCTGTTGAACCTAGTAAGCATTCAGAGACTATTATATGTGTAATTATATTCCTGTTTTTTTTTTATTTAGTTAGCAATAATTCAAGTAAAATATCAAATACATAAAAGGCAAAAGCGAAATAATCGCAGTTACCCCCTATTCATTTTTGCACTGATAATTTGTGAAATACACAAGAGGCATGACCTACAAACGCATAATATATTCTATGCGAATAAGGAAACGGAAAATATCAAAGGTTATTGTTAATTGCATCAGCAAATTCTTAATATTTATGCCATTTAGAATTCTTTGATTTCGCTTTTTTATTTATCTTAATAACAGTCTACTAAAAGAATATTGATTCAATTATTTACTGCACATGAAACTGAAACTATCCATCCCCTAGTTCTGGGCTGCACAAATAAGTGAATCCTCCTCATTATTAATTCTCTCCTCAACGTCTCAGTTTAGTCCCAGACAGTTTGGTGAGAATCTGATGTTCCGGACCGAAAGTAGTATTATCACACGTAGCTCTCTATGCGCCTATACATTCCCATGTAAGTTCAGAGTCAATCGGATATCCATTAATTGCCTTTTTGGTTCTGATTGAATACTAGGGAAAATTAAGATTTTGAGATACATAAGATTCCAATGCACAAATTTGTACGACCGCGGATTCGTCTTTAAAACTGTAGCATACCTTCCCGGACAATGTTTCCTAAGGCTTGGGATGCAATTCTAAATACCAGTTTAGCATCATCTAAGTTTCTGGAGTCTTATATAACAGACCAAGTTTTGTTAAAAGTGACCCGTCCTATCGAGACCATCTTGTCTGAATAGCTGTCTTATTGTTTCTACGAAACTTATCTGGGAATATATTCGACGGCAAGCTTGAAATAGAATTAGTCCTTAATTCCTGAAAGAGTTTCCAACTGACTGCTGGTAACCAACACACCAGCTTAATTTACAAAATTCTATTATATTTGGCATGCAATTTTTATTTCCCTGGATATCTCCTTTAAGGAAAAACGTAGTAAAACTCTAACGACATAATAAATGTAAAAAAATGTTATACTGATACTGGTAATTCACATTTGCGCTGAATAAAAGAGAATATATTTGAAATGCCATTAAAGCTTACATTTGACGGAGGATAATTTTTTAACATAAGTCATATGAGGACAGGCATGTGTTTTTTATTTTTGAATTATTAATTCTAAGGGATACAAAGAATGTATCAAAAAGTAACGGTTTATAGAGCATTTCTATAAAGTGCCAAAAAATTTACAAGAAGAACTGAGAGACAGGAATCAGCAAAAAAACTTGGATCATCAAGGATTATAGGTAATATAAAGGAGAACATTACAATTTTCAAATTAAATATTAGAACTGGAGATAAATCTTTCAGTTGCTGTGTATGGTGTAATATGAATTTGGTGTGTGCTATTGGGCAGTGAAATGTAGTACCACCATACCATCTTTCAGAGTTTGCGATAAGTTTAAGGAGATGCAAATTAAAAAAGAGATCCAATTTGTCGGAGTAAGTATGGGAAACTTGATTGATAGAAGATGGTGTTAGTTTGCCTAAGTAAGATTTTTAAGAATGAGATACAGAAGGAGGCAATATTTTTTAAGTTGATCCATTAAAAAAAAAATTTGAAAACTTATTTCTTGCACATGGCATTAACGTAGGTGGTAATATTAATACTTGAGTAATTAGACGCAATTTTAAAAAATCGTGAATTATCTTATTCCTGTTAATAAAATTATATTAAAAAAACTCAAATTTTACATAAATGGTAGAGGATGGAATCATAGAAATGGAGGAGGGATGGATAGGCAATCTTGGCGGTTGGAGAAGTGAATACATTGTCCATTAGGAAGCACCAGTCGCCGTAAAACTTGAAACTAAAATTTTTTGGGGCACGATGATAATCCGTTAGACGTTTTCGGGAAAATTCCAAGATATCCAGAAACATTTTCTGTAAAATGAACAGATTTACTTCAAATTTAAAACAGCAATGTTTCTAATATATTAGATAAGTGGTAGAATAGAACCATTACAGTTGTACTCAGACAGTAAGTTATAAAGAGGTTTTTGAGGCGAGAAAATATTACCTACTACCACTGGCCTTTTATATGCACATAAATCCTTTTTCAAGAAATATTTTCATGTTAGTCTGCCTAGTTTTGTGTCATCATCCAGGACTATATTGCCAACAGTTGGCGTTGGATAAATATATATATACTTAAAATGAGTTTGTGATGTCGCATTATTTATTAAATACTAAATATGGGTGAGCATCCGAAACCACTCGATGACCACAAAAAGGCTAACATGAACTTGTCCATATAGCTATCTCACCATCTCAGTTCACTACCCGTCTCCTAGCAATGTTATCACATTACATATCCTTTAAAGGAAATCCTCAAATGACACAGTTTTTGCTCGTACAATAGAGAAACGCAGTATTTAAAACATATTGTATAATATTCTTATGATTTTTCACTCATTCTAGAAGGAAGTTTATGCCAAATGATAAATTACATGCTAGATATGTTATAATGAAACGACAGATTATTAAAAGCCTAAAACGAAACATCTCTAAATTGTTTCGAATAAAAATAAATAAGATATTTGAATGTGTAATCGATATTAAGAAAATGGCTAAAATAAAATCCAATCTATAAAGTTGTTTTGGTTCACATTTCCTCCATTCATTTTTACAATACCAAGAGTAGATACCATAGTACAGTGCGTTAAATTGGCACTAGGGAAGGCTAGTGTTGCCTATTCCAGAACACCAATCAATTTTATCAGAAAAATTATTTTATTAGGGAAAACGTAATTACTGTGAAGATTTACAAAGTGTTGGAACAAGACTGCAATAATTCTTACTAGAAGTTAGGGAATGTAAAAGTGAGGATCACCGAATTTGAGATATTTCCTAGTAAATAAATGTAACTGGTATAGGCAATGAATAATAATAAAAACCTTAATAAAGATGTTGATTAATTTTGGCGTATTATGAAATAGCAATATTACTAAAGCTTCAGTGTATATATCATTTCAAAATTCATCGATAATCGTGTCTTGTTTAATGCCTAGCTGTGTGAGGCAGCCTTCCTATACCACTTCTATCCTCTATCTAGCCTCTAGCGGTTTTCCTCCATGGAATTCCTCTCTATACACATGCTTCCTTCGCACAATCTTCCCATATTGTCTGCCTCTCCCTCCTTTGTCCATTAATCTGAGTCTGTATGCCATCCTAGTCGTCCTGTCGGGGCTAATTCTAGGTCGTTATTTCTAATAACACCAAATCATCCGTAAATGTTAGGAGGGAATATTTGACTGGGATCACATTCCAGTAGCCCATGTGAAAGCTCGCATTTTTAGTTTGGCAGCTTTGATAAATTTATCTATTAATATCACAAAGAGGAGTGGGATCCACTACCTTCTCCTGCAACGCGTTCAGTACATCTTACTTTACTATTGAATGCCTTGACCAAGCAACAAAACACAGTTTCACCTCCTTCTACTTATCTATAATCTTTTCCGAAAATTGCCGCCATGTAAAAATTAAATCTTGTGAACTCATTCGGGTTTTAAAACCATATTGATGACTCTTATTGAAATTTTTGTGTACACTTTTTTGGTTCTGACAATATGTGTTGTCACCTTTTTTTAAAAATGAGGATTATCGCCGAGATCTCCAGTCCTTTGGCATCATTTTTTGTTTTCAAATAAGGTTGAAAACATTCTGCAAGATCTACTTCCCTTAGTGTCCCTAAAATTTAGCATTTCCGGTCGGTCGTATCCGAAGCTTTTCCCGGTTTTATTTAGTTAGGGCCTCATCCAGCTCCACGTCATCAATATCGTGGTTCTCCTCCCATACGAGCTCATAAAATTCACTGCAGTAAAGTGGGATTCAATTTGAAATTTGTTCTCTCTCTCTTTCACACATATATACTGGGTGCCCTATTTAAACGGGCACTTTTGAAATAACAAACGAAGGAAGATGTCTAAAAAGTGAACATAAAGTGTGTTGAAGTATTTTCTCTTTAGTTTATGATGGTGATAGTGTTTTTTATTTTATTGCCGCCTTAAACCTTAAATCGGAGTGGCGATTTCCTTTTGACCCCTTCTTACTACTGTATTGAAAAACTATTAAAAAAATGCCGTTAATTTCACTTTAATATTTCAAACGGTTGCCGAGATATTCAATCATAAAGATTAAATTTTCGTCGTTTTTTTCCTACTCCTCGGTTCATGGACTAAATTAAAAGCGGATTTTCTTATTAATTTCTAATAAATAAGAGATTTCAAATGCTGATAAAACTTCGAACCTAATTTAAAGCCATAAGGGACTTAATCAGGTAAAACATCATTAAAACAAAACAATATTACAGTTTTTTTTACAAAAATCTATAAAAAATATTTCCTATTCAAAATTACCTCCTCGGCTTAAACGGCACAAGCGTAGTCGCTGCCCAACAGATGAAGTTGCTAATCGTATCATGTCTGCCGGAATTGCTAAGCAGGTTTGGATTGTCTTCTCTAAGGGCTTCTGGAGTTGTTGGTTCCTTGGCATAAATTTTTTCTTTGAGATATCGCCAAAGAAAAAAATCAAGAGGCGTTAAATCTGGTGATCTGGAAGGACAGCTTACCGGTAACTGTCTTCCAATCCAGCGGTTACTCACCTCCGTCTGTTAATGTTTGGTGCGGAATGGTTTTTATTCAAAATTATTCGCCCATACTTTCTGCCATTCATATACAACTTTACATATTGTAGTTGATACAAAAGTTTTTGGCATTAAAAAACAATTCTGACATCTGAAGCCAAATAAATAAATCTTATTTGTTGGTTTTGTTAATATAATTTATATCAATGTTTTCCCTGATTAAGCTTTATTTAATTGTGTACTAATGTTTTACCTCACATTTGCTATTTCAATCTTCAACCAAAATGTCCAATCCAAAATGAAAAAAAAATTATGATTCTCGGTCTTCCGAGACATTATTCAAAAAAAGGACAGAGCACAAAAGCAGCAGCCGAAGAAATTTTGGCACTGGTTAGTGAGAGGATGGGGCACTGAGAGTTTTGGTTAAACATTACAGTTTGTGTGAGTTCAGGGGGACATAACAGCACAACTCAAGATGAGCCAAAATCAGAACGCCTTTCGTTTGTCGCCGATTTGCTCGAATCTGTGAAGCAGGATCAGTATGCGCCTACTCGACAATATCTACCATAACAGGGGCTTGAAACTCTCGGTGAGCCAACATTCCAGAAAGCTGGATGTCCAGAATTGATGACCTTGATCAGATTTTCAAGACGGCTTGAAGGCACTCGAAGCTTCAAAACTACCTCCTCTCTGGTTAGAGAGGGTAAGAATTCTCTGTTATTGTCAACAACATTCCGTTTTGTAGTCCAGAACCCGTCAACGGAATCCGAAACCCGAAAAAACGGACGGTACGCGTGCCTCTGAAGGAATGGATTCAGAGGGAGCATGACCGGTACTGGAGGCTAGGTCCGGGGGCTAGGCGCAACAGGTGACCATGCCAAGACTGTGCAAGCACAGAACCAGCGAGACCCTATGACTAGGCAGCAGGAAGATTTGTTTGGCGACGAGCCTACTCGCAGGGCACGGCAAGTTCAGGAACCTCTATATACGGTGGGGTTAATTAACTCAGAACCAATGTGCAGCCTGAATCAGGAGAAAGAGGAAACGGCCTCTCACCTGTTATTCGAATGCGTTGCAATCTGTAGATTGCGCTAGGAGATCTTGGCACATTGAGACCAGAGGAGATTGTGGCACAAAGAGGACTAGTTGGGAAAGCCCTCGGACCTTAATTAGGGCTACAAATACATAAAATCATCTAAGTAATTTCAGATTTTTTTGTTTTGTTTTTAGCATGCTTTTTACAAATGCTACGATGAGCTTTATTATACTGAAGCCCAATAAAAGTCAGGTTTATTAAGACATGATTAGAAGTGGGAAAACAACTTAAGTAACACAAAATAAACAGTCACTGGAGGCTAGTTTATATGAGCACATTCACACATGAATTCCCTAGCGGAAGATTTCATGCAAAGCACTAAGGTTAAAACCGTATCTTGGCCCGTTATAAACCCTGAAGAAGTCTAGTGCAATATGGGCGGAATAATCAGTTTATTATCAAACCCATGACGCAGTCTCAACCTGAAGAACCTTACTGTTTGCATGTCAATGGCCGCGGAATCCTGAAAGAACAAATATTTCATTCTTATTTTAGTTTACTGTATTGTTAACACCTACCTAGTTGAGATATTAATTCTTTTCTTCATCTTTTTTCAGCTCTGATACCAGAGCGCAAAATTAGAATACTCTAATCACATTTGACTCTAGCATGACGTCACGCATTGGAGGGCAGGATCAGCAAGAGGTTGAGGTCATAAATTGGTGGGGAAAATGATCCTATTTATTTGTAGAGCGGTGCAGAATTAGAACTCTTAACACATTGCATCACATACATGTAAAAAGTGGTTAGCAGTAGTCATGTTTTTAGTAATTCAATTCCGTTAAGTTATGAAACATATGTACTGATTACAATTTTATTTCACAATCTTATTGTACTCTACATACTAATGTAATTAATTTTTGTCTTAGGTGTCTTTCATATTGGATTCTTTAGATTGGAATACGTGTAAAATTAAAAGAATTTAATTAAGTTCTTTGTTTTATTCATTTCTAATTTGATTTATTAACGCGAAGCTTAAAATAAGTTTAGAAAACTCAAACTTCTTACTTCAGATTTTAAGTATAACTGTGAGGATGGAAAAAAAATTATATTCTCTTATGTAATGTTGAAAGCAAAGTAGAAATGAAGAAAAAGATAACACAGAAACATTCCATTTTAATCAGTTCGTGTCACAAAATCCAAAACATTCACAGAGAATTCGTAGAGATTTTTTAAGATAAAAATACTTGGATTTCTTTTATATTGTCCTCCTTAATCCTTTTTGCAAAAGAAAATGGTGATATCCTTCGGATGAAATCAGGGGTATTTATTTGATTCTGCATAATACATCAATACTTCAATAAAATCTTATTATTTTAAGATTAAGCCAAAAATATTGCCTTTTCTTGCAAGCGAAAAATATTTAATGTTGTATCTAGGTCAATAATCTGTTATGGTGCGCAGATATTACCCTTAGAGATTTTACTTTGTTAGATACCAACATATTTTTATAAACGATAAAAGAAATTATTAAAAAAAAATTGTATTTTATAACGGCTGTGAGAATTTTTGCTCAACATATAACATTGAGCTGGACAGCCTGTTAAATAAGGAGAAATAAAATGAAAGTTAAATTATTCGAAAATTATAAAAATAATGCATTACATAGTGTACATCACAATCTGTGTAAGTTGTTAAAGAGCTATAATTGCATCAATAATATTAATCTGGACAATTCATTGATTAATTGGCTTATAAATTAGAGGAGTTCATTTAAATTATTATGATTTTAACAAAGTAATCAAAATTTGCTCCGTGTGTAATTTGGGAGAAAATGAGGATGTCCAATTTTGAAAGAATTCGGGTGAAGTTTTCTGACAAAGATATTTTAAACTTTGCGACGAATTACTAGAACACCTTGACGGTAAAGATTGGCTAAGTTATTTAACTACAGCAAACTTGCCTGGAATTACAGATACTTTGTAGTAAAACAGTTTAAGACTTATTCTTATCAAGTTATTTTTATCAGTTTTTTTTTGGTATAAGTATATTTAGTTTCCATTCTCTTTTGCACACTTTAATGTCATTATTATTATTATTACTAGTAATTTTGAGGTATTTATTTATTTATTTATTAAGGAGATACTAAATATTTTCATTTTCTGCTCATTATTATTATTTTACTTATCCACTTATATTAGAACATTGTTTAAATATTCAGTTATAAACACATGGCAATTCCTCAGACGGTCGTCTGAGATGAGTATGGTCTGAACTGACATGAGTATGTCTCAATATTGTACTTGTAAAAAATAATGTTTTTTGTTCAACAAAAAAATTGATAAAGATTATTATTATAAATATACATAATAAATAATTAATACAATTATAAATAATAGATCATTAAGTACAATGAGTAACCGGAGTAAAGGTGGAGAAGGGATTCCAGATAATGGCTTCATGATGCTCTCATTCACTTTTACTTTTTTCAAGTGACGAACTACCACCTAGTACTTATGTACGTGAGCATTTAGCTTACTTACATAGGTACTCACCATATTTATATGTCCATATTAATACTTATACAACATACAAGTTCAAGTCCGGGTTCCGAAGCCAATAAATGCTTCATTGGAATATCCTCTAACCAATAAGTTAGCGAAGTTCCTTCATCCACATCTGCCTATCCTTTCGTTTTACATGTCCCTTTTCTAAAAACAGTGTTATAAAAAAGCATATTTAGGCCTGTAAACTGTATGTATTAGTAATATGAAAGAATGAAAGGAAAGAAACTTGACAATTGTGAAGCAGGTAAAGAAGCCTGTCCCTTCTGAGGGGTTCTTAATGCCATGGGGAAGCCAGGTCATATGCTTTGACTGAACAGGGAATAACAGTTTCAAGATTTTAGCCGTTTATATGGTATAGTTTGAATGTACTTTGATGTTCAGTATAATAGACAGCTGTAACAGTGACAGTGAATAATTTGTAGGTGTGGATAACTCAAATTAATAAGGTAATTTACATTTTTAAAACAAAAATGAATATAAAAAAACTGAGCTCCGAGAATTTTTTGATAATGGAAATCCTAATTATTCAGTAAATTCTCTTATTTAGTTGAGAGGTTAGTGCTACAGGTACATAAAAGTTGGCGAAATAGAACTACCTATCCACTAACAAATTAAAAATCTTGTTTTGAAACAATTTTCAATTGAAAAATTTTCGTTGATCTTGAATGTTTATTATCATATTTAGTTGTCTATAACAGGGGTGTCCTACCTTTAGAGTTTTCTGGGCTACATTGGAAGAAGAAGAATTTTCTTGGGTCACACTTAAATACAAAACTACGTATTGAATAAAGGAAACTCAGCAGATAATTTTGTGATATCCGTTGTTTTATTATTCAACTCATAACAGGCGTAAATGTCGTTTAAGATGGACATTATGTTTGATAATAATCTCCGTTTGCGATTGAAAATTACATATCTAAAAATAAAATGAGCCTTCGATCTGAGGTATTTCCACCACTCCTTAATGGCGCAAAAACACCATAAATACATATATCCGAAACTGATATTAAAAACATTATTAGTAAACTTTAACTAGATATAAGTTTAAAATTGTTTGTTGGGTTTCATTCTAGTTGCCCTGGGTCTCGGGTGGACAGTGATCTGTAATACTACCGAGCTGATGTGACATAAATTATATTGATATGGTCATTAAACTTAAAATTGCAACTAATCGTTTATGAAAAACCCAACTTGGATCAAAAAAATATGATAATTGGAATGTGAGATTACAGCAAGAGTCTCACAGTATAAATTTGTTTTGCACTCATGGATCTCATGTGGACAAAACATCTCAAAATCGAAAATCACAGGAAGCTCAAGCTTTTAGTTGCTACCATTGGATCCAACATAAAAATTTCGGTCAATCATTCAAAAGTGTAACTTTACTGAACAGATTTTCTAATCTCTCGAATAGGCTACAGAGATTTTTCTTAAATATAATTTGAAACAATTTTCGAACAAAACTTATTTTCGGTATTCTGAGAGCAGAAAGATATTAAACTTTAATGGCATGTAAAATGTACGGTTTCGCTATCTATGAGAATTAAGTGTAACTAAACATTTTTTATTAAAAATCCTACATTTGTTTGTGACGTACATTATTTAGAATTTGAGAGTTGCAATTAAGAGGAGGTGGAGGTTCCTAATAAGATTTTTTTGGTATTTGGTGCTTCTGAAAAAGTTTATAATAGCAATATTTCTCAAATTCCTCTTATTATATAAAAAAAAACACATTATGCTCCATTTTTAAAACATTATATGTTGTTAAAATAGGAATTATTTACTTAAATATAATAGTACTAATTTTAAATTGTAAACAAAGGCATTGGATGATTCATGAACACATTAGTTTGTTAATTTAAACAAAAATTAAGAGAAAATATATATTTGTCTACTTGGACTTTGATTAAAAAAAGTAAAATACCAACATATAAAGTAAATAAACCTCAAGAATAAAAATGTACATCAGTTTATATTTATATTCTGTTTTATTAATGCCAACAAAAACTTAAATTAAACCTTTAAACTTTAATCATTAATTATAATAAACATTGTGATGTTTATAAATATTATATTCAGAATATAGAATTAACGTTCATTCGAAGATATTCTTTCTAACTAATCATCTATTTACAAGGTATTATTATTATTTTAATTTTTATTGTTATTTACAAGAGAATAAGTGCCATAAGTAAATATATGTGAGTAATTTTAACAAAAGAGAGGAGAAACAGCCCAATGATAGCCTCCTAAAGTTTATTGTCTTTTGAGAAGTCTGAATCCTATGTTAAGTACTTTTCTTTTGAGTCGTGTGTGTGTGTGTGTGGGTTCCATGTAAGTTTTTTGTCAATATAATATATTACTCAACTAATGCTTGACATATTTTCACCAAATTTCTAATTAACAACAGTTAGGAAAGCAACAAGGCTTTTTAACAATGATAGAAAAGAACTGTTGTAAAAATGACTGCTTTTTAACTTTACATTAATGTTTTTGCAGAAATTATTATGTCCAACAAGTTTCACATACTCGAGATTTGCAAAAAATATTCTACCTTAATATATCAGGGTAGACAATTTTTACTTATTGAACAAGAAGATGATATATTGAGCTGGCGATGCTACAATTCAACCGGACAAAATGGTTGCAGGGCTGTGATAACTACACAAGGCAACTCAATATTGATTCCACCAGTGCATATCTGTAAGGCAGACGCACTTTCCACCAATCGTTTGCTTTTTGAGGAACTATTACGAAAGAAAGTGCGGGAAGATTTAGACATTCCAGTTATGGAAGTGTTTCGTTCGATTATTGAAATGTGTGATGGTGCACATGGTCTACCGCAATGGCATGATGTAAAAGAATATCTTTACAAGGAACGTGAGATAGCTGCAGAAGCATTAGGTAAGTGAATTATTTTTTTAGCAAGATATAACTATTATTACTACTTCTTCTCTTGGAAGAATTGCATTCATGAAACTGTTTTTTCTCCAGAAAAAATGTTGTGAAACACTCACACAAATTTCACTTACAAATTAATTATATATATATATATATCTGAGAAGACATTGCGAGCGCCTTCTGTCTCAAGACCATGTAGGGTCGTCAGTTTAAATTTAAAATTACTGAGAGGTCCCCGAAAGCTCTCTAAAACCATTTGATTTGGAAAAATAATTCAAACAAAACTGTTGAGTTTCTATCCATGCAGCAAGCATTCCCAGTTTAAAGAAAAAACAAAACCGTTGTCAAGAAAAAAAAAAACCAAAAAAAAAACCTCAAAAACCATTTCTGTAAAATCGCACTTTCGGTAATCCGATTTTCTTCAAATTTGGACTTCTTTCATTGGTTCTAATGTATTATTACACCATTCTAATATTATATAGTTGGTAAAAATTATACTTATGCTGGTGGCACAATAGCGGAAAACGCAACGCTAAGTATTCCCCAAAAATGTTTTGAATAAAAATTTCAAGTATTTATGTATAGGATGGTGGAGCAGTTTTTGAGAAAATCACGAACAACTGAATAAAATGTAATAAAATCGCACTTCCGGTTGATGGATTTTGCCCGAAACTTTAGTGGTACCTAACAGAAATACTAAGTTTGATCTTTCTCCGATTTTTCGTATTAGATTTACAGACTATTCGCTAAAACCGTTATTTTGGAAAAATGTTTTAAATAAAATGATAGGCATATTTATTTGTATACTTACAACGCAGAATTTAAAGAAAATTGCTGGAGCAATTGAAAGAAAAACGCAAAATACTTAAAAGAAAAAAATTAGGCTAACAATCGCACTTCCGTTTCAGGATTTTGAACAAATAATGCGGTGGTGGTATCTAGAATCCTGGGATTTTTTATTTTTTTTGGAGATTTTTTCTGTCCTTTGTTGAGGCGGTCGCTTGGAATCCGTTTAGAAGGGACGAGTAAAAAAAAGTGTCTATATTTACTCTCTCCTTCGAGGAATCTTCTTCCTACATTACGCACACAACCCCTCCTTGAACGCTAGCCCTCTCGAAATATTCACCCTCCAGAAACCAGTTTCCCATATCGATCACTTCTCTCTTAACTAAAGCCCACAATTCTGTGTAACCCATAGAAATTCTACAGTTTATTACATTAACCTAAAATTTAATTCTAATGTAGTTGTTCGTTTTATTTTTTACTATCTAATGAACCTCTCCAACATCATATAATTTCCCAATCCTTTTAACCAACGAAAAAATCCTATAAATCTTAGGCATGTTTCCAATTCTTTCAAAAAAAAAAAATCTTTGATCGCTTACACTTCAAGAGAATATATTTTGTTCATAAACACATAGAGATCATTTTCTAAAAAACATTTTTTTTGGACTAAGGGGACTTCATCAAAACGTGTATTTCCGGTGAAAACTCAATTTTGAAAATCTGGTACAATGTACGTAATACTTCAAAATATTGATACTGATTTATGTAATAAATTACATAAAATCAACAAAACAACACGTCTCAATAACTTGTCTTGGATTCCCAAAATGAATTTTTTGTTTTGCTGGACAAATCACATAAGAGTGATAGTTGACTTTACAAGTTACAAAATCTTTGGAACCATTTAAAAAAAGAAAAATTCTGAAAAACCATTCAGTAAGTTGGCACTTCTGATTGCATGATTTTCTGTAAATTCTGGAATTTCTGCAATAATTTAATAGTATTTAATATTATTTAGAGATAGAACCGTATAATGTACTGGACCACATTTAGAGGAAAGCTTAACCATGTAGCTAGCTATAGCCAAAATCCCTTAAAATGAATTTACCGATTGGACATTACCAATCAGCGCAATCTAGCAGCTATTTTCCTTAGTTCTTATGTTTCCATATCTACATGCCACTTTCTCTACAAACTGACTGAAAAAAAAAGATGCAGAAACTTTCTTTTAACGCAGTTCAAAAGGAATTCATCAGCTGTAATCAGACTCTACGTTTCCATACTAATTGCAATTTTTTCTTCCTAGTTGAGAAGCTAACTTTAAACAGACATAAGTAGTGTAAGTAGTCTGGTTAAAGGAAATACCAATATCTCAGTAAGAAAGATTTAATAATGTAAGATTAGAATAAGAAAGCTAGAATGAAGAGAGAACAATAAGGAACCCGAAGTATAAATTTTTATTGCGGTGGTTGGTTCCGCAGAGCTGGAAAGTATCGGAGACATTTTCCGTGGTAGCCTGCTTCATTTGATTGTCATCAACCGGTTTCGGTCGTTCGCCCATCTTCAGGATGCGTTTGTCAGACGTTGCAATAACACAGTGCACAGAGTAAATTCAGTTTATACAATGACTGCTCTGACTTCGATGACCACAAAATGAAGCAGGCTACCACGGAAAATGTCTCTGATATACATTTTTAGTTTGGAATTTAATATAATTTGCCAATAAAAAGATAATGAACTTTATAAAAGCCTGAAATAACCTCTTTTTTTTTTATTGTTTACAGTTCCCCGGCAAACACTGGATGATCAGTTTCATTTGCTTAGTTTGAATGATGGACACATTTCATTACTATATGGTGGATATCATTATAAATTAGAAAAAGAATGTGGTATTACATCGTATTGGACTTGTTATCAAAAATCTTGTCAAGCTAAACTTACAACATTTGGAGAGTTTCCGGAACCATCTGTTGTAGATTTTACATTACATAAGTGTGATGTTAATCTCAACAATAATGCAGCGATTCTCTTTATTTATCGGCTACAGTTACAAGTGACTTACGATTTAATAACACCAATTAGTCAGTTATATAAAAGAGAATATTATAAACTATACCCTTATGGCAATAAGTTACCTCATTTTTCCACTATAGAAAATCATTTAAACCGTTTAAGAAGTAAAGCATTAGTCACTCAGAAGAAACAAGAAGTTTTTAGCAACAAGAATATTGTGCCCTGCCACGACGGTAAGTGATAACGTTTCTTGATTTGCATGTCTTTTGCTTTCCTTTTTATCATGTTGCCCTAATATCCATGTACAGGATAGCAACAAAAATGTCCGTTTATAAGTGTTATATTCCTTAAGTTCCTTGTTATATTCTTTAAGTAAATAATTTTTTATCATTTATTTATTTCTCTCAAAGAGATATTTCAGACTCTTATGTCTAGAAATTTGTCTCAGTTTTTACACATATGATTACTTTATGAAAAACCAAAAACAAATGAATGATTAGAGAAGTTTAATATTAAAAACAAAAACAAAATCTGTTACTAATTCCGATAGTCAGAATGATATTTAGATCATCAGTGCCTACGAAATTAACTTCATGCTGGTATGGGATCGTTCTTAACCTCTTACGCACACTTATGGAAGTTAAAATAGAAACTTAAGTTTACTTGCCCAGACATCAAGAGAATATGGGACAAAGGCGAATAATCGCCTTGCTTGAGAGGATTTTTTGTACAAATCGTACTAAGTCCCTTTGTTGGATCGTGTGTTGATGCAGTATATCTCTCACGCGCGCCCGCATCCGCCCCTGCAAACGCGCGCGGGTTCTTCTTGCACTTAGCCATTTCCGGCTTGTTGTCCCCTGTTTTCTTCTATTTTTTACTAACTTCCATCCACGTATTTCATCACTTTGCCTCCTATTTCTTTCCCCACTATTTCCGCTGGCACATCCGCTAACGCTGGAGTCCCGACCTCACTTCTCCCGATATATCCCGCCTGTGCAGTGTGTTTGCCGCTTCTCTCTAGTGCATTTATTTCGCCTTAACATTTATTCGCGCCTTTCGCCTGCGAATTGGTATTTGTCTCTTCTTGAGACACAAGTCGCGTCTTTCTTCGCCATCATCTGGAGAATTATTCATCTGATCCGCACCATCGCCTTCAGGTGAACTTACCTTCCGTGCCTGGGTTGCATCACCACCGTCAGCAACGTCGACCTCAGCGTCATTTGCTCTACTGAACCCTCTATTTCCTGTATCCGCGCCTGAGATCCCTTCTTCACTACACACACACACACAGCACATCTACATACAGCAAACGCACCGTTTCCTATCCCCCCTTCCGCCTATCACTTCATCGCCTAGATGTCAGCATTCACCATCATCAAGAGGGTAAGTCTCACCTTTTGCTAATTATTTCTTTTGCAGCTCAAATTCTTCACGTTCGCCGTTCGCTGCGTTTATTTTCCGCTTCTGACTCTCGCCTTAACCTTCGCCAGCTCGCCTTGGGTGTCTGCCGCGCAGACACCCTTTTTGCTTCATTCGAAATGCCCTGATAGTTCGGATATTTCAAAAATAAGAAAAAACAATTTAAATACAGATGATAAGGCGCCTTAACCCTTGAACTGGTATAGTTTATTAATAGCTATTCAGCTAAATGCACTGCATAAATATTCCAAGAAGTCTGCAGATTATGGATGGCAGACAAATTGCTGGCTTGGTAGCAAATGAGCTTGCCAAGAAACAACTTTTGCTGGAAGAGGAGAAAATGGTACTGCATATATAATTTCAAACTGCATGCCAAATTTTGGCAGAGAAAAATAAACTTCACAAGCTTTTTGCAGGAGTTGCTCTTCAGTCCGGGACTGAAGTGGTTGATGGATCTGTTTTTAATGGAGGATTGCGGTATGAAGGGTACCTTTCATGGGAATCAACATGCCTCTATTTGGCAGGAAGATCCACTGAGACCACACGACATAATTTGGTAGGAAGAATTGAACGTACGTTGGAGTCAAAAGAATATGCGATGGAATGAGCGTGGCTCATGGTAGAATAAGGGTGCTATTAGAGGAGAGAAGAGTGGATGGGACTCTTGTTAGATGGATAGACAATTTCCTGCCTTCGAGAATTGTTTATTCTCGGTTGGGCGGTACGAAGATAGAATGGTGAAAGCTAGCAGGGGTTTCCCTCAGGGAGGGAATTTGTCTCCACACCTTTGGAGTCTCATCGTTGATGAGCTTCTCTGGGAGATGAAGCGTAGAGGATTTTACTTGCAGATGTACTCTATGATGGGGTGCTTTTTATCACGGGGAAACACTGAGTGTGCTGAGTGACTTGATGCAGTCAACATGTCATACGTGGCGCAGTGGTGTAGGAAGCATGGCTTGTCACCACAGACAAAAACTCTGTGGTTCTATTCACTAGGAAGAGGAAGCTGGAAGAGCTTATTTTTGCAATGAGGTTAAATATTTATAGATCCTCATCAACAATAAGTTCAATTGGCGGGCTCATATCGAATATGTATGTGAGAAGGACAGAAAGTTTTTTAATAATGTAGGAGATTAGCGGGTTAGACTTGGGGAGTTAAACCACGAGGCCTTCATTGGACCTATGAGAAGTTGGTGACGACAAGGATACTTTACACCGCTGTGGTATGGTGGACGGGTTCCTTGATAGGGAGAAACAGCTTCGAAGTTGCAAGGAGTGCAGCTTACGCCCTTTTGGCCATAACTGGCACGATCGACACCGACATCGGCACTGGAGATGTTGTAGGAGATAACATCCCTTCAGTAAGTGGTTATGGGCGAGGCGAGGTTACCTTAGAATGAGATGTAAGGTAGAACGAGTGAGAACCTTTCGGAGGGATCACAATAGGATCGAGGATAAGATTTGGCAGGTGAACCAGTTTCTGCTCTCTAAAATTGACGAGACGAGCAAGAGACGGGGATTTGAAAGGGACTATGAGATTAGCATCAGCAGTTTGGTGGTATTATTCTCACAAGGTTAATGGAGGCGGGTAACGGCATTATTTGCTGCCATTCGGATGGTTTAGTTAGAAAGAAACCGGTCTGTCATAAGCGCGAGCATGGCTGCAGGAGTTAGACTGGGGGAGATCCTTGGCCTCGGGTTGGTATGGCCACTGTCTTCTAGGCTGAGTCATTGGCATTATTGAATGCTGCTATCTTGCGGGGGAGTGGCAGGGAGAAATTAAAGAGGTGCGGATATTTCCTGAGAGCCGGCCGCACTGAGAGCTTTGAGCAAGCCGTGTTTGAGTTCGAAATTGGTGGGAGAATGTAGGAGAAGGCTTAATACCTCAGCTAGGAGGGGCAAAGCGCAGCGCTATTGGGTACCTGGGCATGCGGGAACAGAGGCCAATGAGAGGGCGGATCGGCTGGCTAGGGTGGGATCCTTCTTACCTTTTTGTAGTCCCGTGCCAGTCCTTGCCGGCACTAGGAGGATCTTGATAGTCAGATTAACTTTGGGTGACGAGGGTTTTGGAGAGATGTTGGGAGGACACGCAGGGGTGCCTCCAGGTTAAAAGATTTATCAAAGGGACTAAGCAGGGGGTTTCAGACTACCTCCTGCCCTTTAGTAGGATAGAACTGAGGACCTTGATACGTGTAGTCACTGGACACACATGGGTGTCTAGTCATTTGCATAATATAGGGAGGACATCTACTCCTATATGTCAGAAATGTAGGGCTGGAGTTAGGGAAACGGTGTATTACCATTTACATCAGTGTCCCCGCTTCGCTGGTACTAGGTTTTGCGTATTTGGGACTCCCTCACTCTGGACTCCTCACGCTCTCAGGACTGCCTGGGAGGGTTGAGCTGAAAGATATTTTAGGATACTGTAGACAAACCGGTAGACTACCAGGGGAGATTGATTTGGGGGGAGGGGGATTGGGGTATAAAAGCCACATAGGCTTATGTCCCAGGCCGATAGGTACTCAGTTATATGATCAATAACAATTCAGTCTACTGAAGGAAAATCAGGAGGATTGGAGTGTGTCTTTAAATATGCAGGTGACCATTTGTGGAAGGAAATATGTATTGGGTATATTAAACATATTCCCTTGCTTCAATAGAATGATCATCTTTCTGATACTGTACAATAATTAAACGCTACTGTAAAAATATAAGTAAGCAAATCCTAGTAAGAATGATTAACAGAGGCCGCGCAGAACCGTCCATACCTCAATAAAAACATTTTTTATCTATGGAAAATAGTCGCATCAGACGAAAACTGTTGAGATAGATAATGCCATAACCAAGGATTTTGTATAACCAAAACGTCTTGGGGCAAAAGATAGATATTGCCAAACCTAAGGAATTTTGTAAAACCAAAATGTCTCAGGTGAAAAAAAGAAAAGAAATAATGAATATCAAGAGTAAAAAAAAAAACAATAAAGAAAAATGAATGTGTCAGTTACTTTTCAAAAATTAAAACAAAAATAAAAGCAGAATGATTTGAGGAAAAGAGTAAAAAAAAATACGGAATTCACTGTTAATAAAAAAGTAAAATGCAGAGTTAATTAAAAAAAATAATGAAATAGATTTGATTAAGCATGCATTAAAAACAGTAGGTAGATAGATAATGGCACCATAATTTTTCATAATCATACCGCTTGATTACAAGGGCAATATGTTATATAACTATTGCATTAAAATGTGCCATAATAATCCCACTCTAGCTGTTACAGTCCCACAATTGCGCCCATGGCTTGCAACAATCATACACGTTAATGTGGAACACCCCTATAAACAGGAAAACTTATCCACCCCTTATCCATCCCCACTCCTTTTATAACATATACAAACATGCAACAGTCGTTGAAAATTAAGCGCCACTGCCAAAATTAGCAACAACAGAGTTTGTATTGTTGTTGAGTTGAAACGGGAGAATTGTGGAAGAGAAGGGGTGATGTGGTGTTTTGTGATATGAGCGCATGTCGGTGTGCAGGATCCAGCGAAGTGGCATTGGACAGCCAAGCTATATTATTGATTTTTGTTTTATATGGGTTGTCTATTGTTAAGCGATACAGTAACTGGTTTGTAGTAGATTGTACTGCCGCTATGTAGCGCTGGCATACAGTTTTTTTTACTTTCCAACAACCAAGTATTTATTAATTATTAAAATTTATAATTAAATGTATAACAATATTGTAATCTTTCAGTTTTTTTTCTTGTTTTCATACATTTTAAATTATTTTATTACTATATACATAAATTGATTTAGTTTAAAAGGAACAAATTAATTAATCATAAATTAGCTGTAACCAAATAAATTTTTATTCAGTTCAAAAATTTAAATGAAAATTAAAAAAAACAAAACTAGAAATGAGTTTACAGTGAGAAAGAAGCGGATGATTAATTGATATTGATGGGCCCAGTGGGATGTCAGACAGGAAAGATCATTAAATTTGTAAATGTCCTCATATCTCTTGCAAACCATTTTAATTTTACTAAGTAAATATTTTTACGAATTTATCTTTTTCTTTTATTCTATATTCAAGAATTTTGATGATATTACTATTTGTTTTTTGTTTTTTTTTATATTCATAAATGTATCATTTTATATAACTATTTTTGAATTATACTTCATAATTTTTGTAACAAATGCTTATGTATTTATCAATTGTTTGATATTTTTAACGATTTTTTGGGCTAATTTAATTTTTCAACTTTTTTTTTTTTTTTTATCAAGATTTATTTATTTACTACAAGCAAAATTAAATGCATGGTTACGGCTGGTATTCGGTATTTAATTTTATGAAATTTTTTACTGGACTTTAAAACTATATGTAAAATCCATATCTAATTCAAAAAGTATTACAGTCTATCTAAATGCTGCACTCGAATATAAAATTTTGATTTGAGATCACAGAGATATGGCCCAGAGAATTTGATGTATGAGTTAATTCAATTCCTACTAATTCTAATTTCTGCTAATTTTCAAAATTAACAGATTAACATTCATCAGATCAATCATGTTCCAGCTACAATTACAATATCTGTATCATTTTATCACAAAAAAATTCCTCTTATTTTAGATGAGATTGTAAAGGATTTATGCAAATTGCATTTTTAAACGATAGTTGTTACCATATTTTCTCCATTTTCTTAGCTTTTGATTTTAAAACCAAATTCTATAATGTCACCATAATATGGTTAAACGTATTATCATGATGTTTATATACATACATATATAAAATATTGTTAGTTAATTAATATTGTTAGTTTTTTTGTCTATTCAAAATTTAAAATAATTCGCTAAAATTTCCGAAATTATCACATTTCATAAAGACAAGTTTAGTTCAGTTTGATTTTTACTTAGTGAGTCCGTATTTCCAGGATGTTATACGTTTTCGACGTTTACATGTTTTTTTTGATGTCCCTGAAGGTTTTTAGAAAATAGTCTATATGTGTGCAAGTGCACTAACAAAAAAGGGAAAATCCAAATGCCAAACTATATTTCGTTTGAATGTCACTGGGAAATACAATTCGGACAAAATCTTCAACAGGAGTTTTTTACTACATTGATTTTGTCTTTAGTTTGTTAGCAATTTCCTTAATTTGTTAGCGAAATCTGCGAAAAATACTCCATAAATGTCCTTTAAACTTTATGTACTTAATACCATAAATATGCCTTATTTATGTGAAATATTTTTCCAAGAGAATTTATTTTGCTTATATAAAAGATGTTGGAACGTTTAGCACCCCTCTATTGTTAAATTAAAATTACATATAAATTTAATTAGGACGAATACAATAGGAGAAAGACCTATGAGTGTGTCATTCGGAATTTTTTTTAAATTTAAGTTCAAGTCATCTAAAAAAAAAAAAAAAGGTTTAATAAATTTCGATTATAAATTAAATGTATTTATCAAATTGAGGTTAGTGAAATTAAATAAATTATTTCATATCTCAGTCAATGATTTGTTTAAAATAATTGCTTTTTATTTCATTAATTATTTTTTTGAAACAACTTATATTTTTTGTCTATTAAAATATTTACGTTTTTTAACGTTATAATTTTTAAAAATGGATAATTTTATTTTAATTTTATATTACAGTATAACAAATTGTTAATGGTTTTTTTCGTTGGAAGTCTTTTCCTTCTACAGAAGAGAAATTTAATTTGAGACTGGTTAGATAAGAGGATTACGGGAGAAAGAGAGAGTGAGAGAGAGAGAGAAAGAGAAAGGTGGTTTCAGTGTGTTGCGGTTACAGTTGGGCAACGCTAGAGGCCCCTTGAGTTTCTGCTAGGCCAGTCATGCGATTGTGCAGTACACTAAGAGGGGCGGGTGGGAGGGAATTGGTGATATAGCGTTTGTGAGGTTGGCGGCGCTGGTGGGCCGCCTGCTGTTTAGGTTAGTCCTGGGCAAAAGGGGCTTGATGTTGAAAGAGCACTGTAGAGAAGGTGAAGTAGTGGCGTTGGTGCCAGATTGTGCTACGTGGAATATAATGGCGTGGAACAGTCTCTAGAGATGGTGGTGGGGAGGGAATGCCGCAAGCTTAGGATAGTTTAGGTTAGGGAATGGAATGCCTATGAGAGCAAAAACAGAGTGGGGGGGGGACCCCTTACTGTTGCTATGAGAAAAAGAGAGTTAAGGTCTATAGAACATTGGCACGCCTGATTCTCTCCCCTTACATAGAGTTTTCATGCTAGACAGAGATAGATAGATGATTGAATAGAGAGAGTGTGACTCTAAAATATCAACCTTGCTGCTTGAACTCTCTTCTCTGATGATGTCCCCTGTGACGCTCCCCAACTCGCACACCACATTGGCACGTTGTCTATAGTTCAGTACGTACGTACGCAACGTGTTCCGGCCAGTCTTCTATCCAATCTCCAATCTCTCTTTAGTGATCTAAGTAAGCCTTCTCAGCCGCAAAACTTGCCTCTCACACACCGGATGCCAGCATCTGTTGAAGTAAAAAAAAAAAAAAAGAATCTAAATCACTATTAACCTTCATTCTTCTGGGACCCTTTTTTTGCCATTATATTACCTGAGATATCTCTAAAATGCATTTCAGTAAATAATGAAAAAAATGTTCATAAATCCATTAAAATTTTAGATATTTTTTTTACATTGAACTTCCATCGCTTATTCAAATTTGTTATTACTTTCTCTTACGGTATAAAAGGAAAGTAATGCAGTCGTTTCGAAATTAGTTTTCCACTGTTTTGAGGTTTCCTAAGTACGAAAAAAAATGTTTGTAGGGAAAGTTATGTGTTCTTAAAAGTGGTTCCCACGATTTTCTTTAAGTTTCGTATACTCTCTACACTCATAAATGCCTATCACTATTATCTGAAACACTCTTCCAGGAAAATTGATTTTTGAGAAGTCTAAGAGAAAGCAATATTTAACGGAAGTGCCTATTTTCAGTAATTTATAGGTTTCTGGGTTCTTTGGAATTTGCTTAAAGATGGCTAATACAATTTTCTTTAACTTATAATGCTTACTGCAAAAATAGAAATATTTAATTGTACTCCCACTCTTATTACACTCACATTTCTGATTTATTTATTCATTCACATTTCTTTATTTCTTTCACATTTTCAGTCATTTTAATAAGTATCACAATAAATATAAGTAAGAAACTACGAAACACAATCAGAGTTTACCTTCAAACATTGTCCCAAGAATTTGTAGGTTTGCCTTAGCGAATACTGGCTAATTAATATGTCTTATAAAACAACTTGAATTCAGGGATAAATATTAAACAATAGCGTTTATATGTGATTGTTCATGTGAGCAGGTTACTGTAGCCTAGTTGTCGTCCATCTTGGGGGCACGGTTAATTACTTTTAATTAAATCATTTATCCGAAATAATTTAATTTTTGAAAGTTCTTAGGAATTTATGACATTACAAAAGTTATTTGGATATTTTCATTGTTATTGGTGCTGTCTTCTGGACTGCAATGTAAACACATTCAAATATTACCTGTCATAGTGACATATATGCTACCATCTCTATATTTATGTGCGATAACTGAATAAAAATTCTAGTGTTACATGCTCACAAGCTTTCGCTTAAAATTTAATTTGTTAATGTTGACAAGAACTATTTGAGTTTATCTTACCATAGGGCACCGCATACACCTACTCACTCTTACCTACTGTATATTTTACAAACTATGTTCCATTGTACAAATACTGACAGCCGAAGGGCTACAATGGATCTTCCAGGTCGATAGATTTGGGTTTATTGCCACTCCCTTACACATTTAACATCTTCTATAGTAGCAACCTCCTTAGTAACCATATCTATGAACCCCTATGAGTTTATCAAGACCTGATATGCGACAGAGGCACCCCGCATACGGAACCGGCATTACTTTTCTAGTAATAAAAATCTGTTATGAAACACACAACTTTCTCTTAACTCCAGTTCTCAAAATTATAATTGACAAATTTTATAGTTTGTGTACCAAATTTAACGAAATTCGTTGAAAACTGGAAAAAAACTGTTCAGTAAAAGCGCACTTCCGGGTTACTAAATTTCTTAAAACTCGGAATTTTGGCCATCTATTTATTTCTAATTAATTTTGTTTGGAAGATAGAGTTGTATAATCAACTCTGACAGCACTTTAGAGAAAAACATAACTCCACCCCTTCCCTAAAAGTGCTCTTAAATGAATTTTCTCAGAGAAATGTTTTAGATAAAAGTTGTAGATGTTTGCATGTTTAGTTTATATACGAAGTTTCAAGAAAACCGTCCGAGCCATTTTTGAGAAAATTGCGAAAAACAGAATAAATCATTTATAAAGTGTTAAAACAAACGCACTTCCGGTTATCCGATTTTTTTTCAAACTCGGAATTTCAACAACATATTTCATTCTAATTAACATTATTCACATGACAGAATTGTCAATATGTACTATAGCACTTTAGATGAAAACCTAACCCCACCCCTCCCCATAACTGTCCTTAAATGAATTTTCCCGGAGAAATGTTTCAAATAAAAGTTGTAACTTTTTGTATGTGTAGTTGATATACTAAGCTTGAAGAAAATCGTTGGAGCCATTTTTGAGAAAATCGCAATAAAGTAAAAAATCCAACTAGTAATGTGGTACTTCCGGTTGAGGAATTTTGACAGATAACGTACTATCAGATCGCATGGTGATACGTAAACGGAATATCAAGTTTCAACTTTCTAGGGTTTTTCGTTTTTGAGCTATGCTGTTCACATTCACATACACACAGACTATTTGTTAAAAACCACGTTTTTGGAATTAGGGGACCTTAAAACGGATATTTCCGGTGGAAAACTCGATATCGAAAATTTGACACGATTACAATACTTCCTTTTACTTAGGAGTAAGAGAAAGTAAAAAACTGCTGTAAAACACTTACACAAAATCTCTTTTACTGCAATTTACACAACTTTTTTGAGATACATACTACACCCACCAAAATATGCGGAGACCATTTTCTAAAAATAACACTACTTTTTTGATCTCAGAGGACCTCAAAATGTATTTCCGCTGAAAACTTGTTATCGAAAATTTGACACGATTATAATAAGTTTTTCCTCCTGCTAGAATTAAGAGAAAGTGAATAAAACACATTAAAAATTTGGATCCCAAATTAATAAGAATAGATTTACACATCAGCCTAAAAAACAAAAAGAATCTAGTGTGAAACACTCACACAACTTTCTCTTACTCCTGTTCTTAAAATTACAATTGACAAATTTTATAGTTTGTGTACCAAATATAAGCAAATTCATCGTAAACTGAAAAAAATCATCAACAATGACAAGACCTAATTCCTGTGGTTTTGCAGGGTTTTGAAAAGTTACTATACAAGCAAACACAGGATCACTTCGAAATGACCTTGTCATTATTTAGATGACAGAATTGTCCAATGAACTGAAATAGCAGTTAAGATAAAAGCCTAAACCCACCCCCAGAAGTGCACTTAAATGAATTATTCCGTACAAATGTTTCAAATAAAAGTTGTAGCTCGTTGTATGTGTAAAAGATATAGCTCGTTGTATGTGTAGTTGATATACCGAGATTGAAGAAAATCGTCGGAGCAATTTTTGAGAAAAACGCAAAAAAAAAAAAAAGCTAGTACAGCGGTACTTCCGGTTGAGGAATTTTGACAGATAATGTACAGTCACATCCCACGGTGATACCTTTACGGAATATCAAGTTTCAACCTCCTGCGGTTTTTCGTTTTTGAGCTATGCTGTTCACATTCACATACACACACACAAATCATCAAAAAAAACACTTTTTTGAATTCAGAGGATCTCAAAAGGGATATATCCGGTGAAAACTCGATATCGAAAATTTGATACGATTGCAATACTTCCGCTCACTAGGAGTAACAGGAAGTAAAAATAAAATCTAACGTGAAACTTTCACGCGACTTCCTTTTATTGCGTTTTACATAGTTATAATTGATTAATTCTGTTTTTACATATAATTCTTACTAAATGTTTATTTGTCTCCATGACTGGAAGAATTAAAAAACTTTATAATAACTACTTTTTTGAAAAGTATAATCTTACTCTTCCCCCCTAAAACCTCCCTTACATAAATTTACTTGGAAAACTAGTTCAAACAAAAGTAATAGGTCACTGTCTATATTGGTTATACATTCTGGGTTATACGGATTGGCGTTTTGTCCGAAACCGGTCTATGACCATAAAAAGAAGCAGACTATCAAGGTAAATATCTCTGATGCTTTCCAGCTCTGCGGAACCAACCACAACAATTATTATAATAACTTTAAAGAACATTTGTTGTGTCTTATTAAGAGAGAATGTCGCAAAAAAAACTGTTCAATAAGTTGCACTTATATAAGTGAACCAATTTTCTTTAACCTCGTGATTTTGGTATCACATTTTATTGTTATTAATATTTATGTTGATGATAGAATGATATAAAAAACGGAAATAACACTTCAAAGGAAAACATAACCGCTTCCTCTCAAATGAATTTTCCTAGAAAAATGTTTCCAAAATAAAAGTTGTAGCTCTTTATTTGTGTAGTTAATATTCCAGTTAAGTTTAAAGAAAATCATTAGAACCACTTTCCAGAAAATTGTAAGAAAACTGAAAAATCCCTTTCATAAAGTATAAATTACTTCCGGTTCACCAGTTTTTATCAAAAACTTTATTGCCGGGTCCCATGCTAGCCCTTAAACTAAATATCAAATTTGAAAGTTCTGCGATTTTCGAGTTATGGTGACACACACTGCCCGCAAGGGGTATCTGTTGCATGCAGTTGTTTTGGGAGTAGAGAGTTATCCCCACTGGTTATGAGAGCTCAGTATGCAATGCACAAAAGTCACAACAGTACACAATACAACTATATACACTCTACCCTTAGAGACAAGTTCAAACACAATACACAAACTAGGGTCTCCGTCCTTAGCCAATTGGCGCTAGACTGGCAACGCGGAGGTTCCGGTTTCTAATCTAGCTTGTTACCTTAGATTTTCTCGTCCTAGGAGCCACTGTCCGGTGATGGGCAGTCTAATCTATAGCTAGAGAACATTGCTCAGAGGCTGGCAGTGCACTGAGAAGTCTCCGGGGTCGCAGCGTAATAATCCCCTATCTCAATCTAATCTAATCTATGCTGACACACACACATATACACAAAGAAAAATGTCTAAAAACCACATTTTCGAACTCAGGGCACCTCAAAAAGTGTATATCCGGTGAAAACATAATATTGAAAATTTAATACGAACGCAATACTTTCTCTTATCAGCACATCAGCAAGAGAAAGTAAAAATCTGGCGGGAAACACTCATACGATTTTCTCTTACTCCTTTTATAGTTATGTATAAAATGAAAAAAAAATCAAAGTAAAATTGAGATTATGTTAAATTAAATTTATTAAACAAAGGGAAAGAAAGGAATTTCTAAATTATCATGCATAATATTTAAAGCTTATTTATATTAAGAGAGTTAGAGGTATTAAATTGATTGGAAAAAAAAAAATCAAAGGGTTAGTAAATAAAATAATGATTAATTAAAATTGTTAAACAGTATTATTAGATCAAGATTAATAAAGTGAAATACCATTTAGAAATATCAGAAGTTTCAAAAATAATAAAGTAGGTAAATAAATAGTAAATTGTACTAACAAAATGTTGATAATATAATTGCTTTAAACTTGCAAAACTCCCCCCCCCTCTTATGAATAAAATGAGTAATTAATCAGCAATTATATCAACATTTTATCCACTTATGAAAAACATGATAATTCATATAATACATTTTATTAGTTATAACTATTTAAATAAAACTATCTCCTTCTTAAATCTATTTTTTCCATCAACAATTTTAGATATTTTCTTACAATTATCTTGCATGGTTTTCGAAGATTTATTTATTATGTTTTGTTTCTGTTTCATGTTTTGTCGCTTTGGTGGAAACCCGGCCTAACTTGCACTAAACAATAACTTTACCAAAAGGTGTTATTTTTAAAATTGTCTTACAATAGTATAATTATTTATTATATATTAATAGTTAAATTTTAACCATACTTTATACTTATTCTTTTCTGCTGTAATATCCGGGATTATGTTTACTTCTATAACCTTATAACCTTCCATACATTCAACCAGTGTGATTTGTGATATAAACATAATAGTTGAAGTCATCTCTCTACACCAATATTGATTCAAAAATTTACTCTAACGATGGATCAGAATCCGAAACCTGTCAGAACTAAAATAATGAAGCATGCTACCATGGATAAAATCACAGATCTTATCCAGCGTATCCACCACATATTATACTACATAATATGTTTACTTGAACGCACTTCCGTTCAACCTATTTCCTTCAAACTCGGAATTTTGGCAACAAATTTAATTCTAATTAATATTGTTTAAATTACGAATTGTATATTAAACTGAAATAGCACTTTATAAGTAAACATAATCTCACCTCTCCCACAAAAGCCGCCTTAAATGAATTTTCCAAAAGAAGTGGTTCAAATAAAAATTATAGCTCTTAGTATGTGAAATTAATATTCCATGTTCAAAGAAAATCGCAAAAAAAGTGAAAACATACATTCACTAAAGTGGTACTTTAGGTTGAGGAATTTTGACAGATAACTTACTGTCGGATCCCATGATGATACCTAAACGGAATCTTTGGAAGAATTGGAAGAACAAATTACTAGCGAGTATCTTTGTTTGAAAAATATTATTATAAGTTGAAGTTATGATTTCTTTGTCTTTTTTAAAATTGATGTTCGGATGGAGGTGAATTTGTAAGGATTCGAATAGAAGACGTTTTGAATGGGATTAAAATCGATGGCATGATAAAATTCGATCGATTTTAATAACCCTCTATTTTTAACCACTTACCTCTGTCGTATACCTTTTTTCTCAGATCGCTGTAAACATATCCTGTTATTAGCTAGTAAATAAAGAGGTCATAAAATGGCTACACTCTCAGTTCGTATTTAACCGTGAGGACATTAATTAAAGACTGTGACTGATTTCTGCAGGAAGAATGGCCAAACCTTTACCTTTAACTGGAGGTTCTTATCACATTTTTTAAACTTAAAATTTTATTTTACTTGACTGTTCTTGTAATGCAATTTGTTCCCTATTGAAGTCTGAATACGTTAAATCAAACTTTTTAAAACTTCAATATTTTATTATGACTTTTCTAAAATATTGGTTTATCAAATTTGCCCAAAAAAAACTTATTTGTTTAAAAAAAAACATCGTGTTAAGCACAAACTTTCTTCTAATTAATTACAGCAATTTTTTTATGCATTTTATTTATAATAATAATAATGTATAATAATTACTTAAGGTAATTATTATTTAAGAAACTGAATATTGTATTTATATTGCAGCCATTGAATAAATGAATAATTATTTAATATATAATATCATAAAAAAACACTGAGTTTTTCGGGTTGAGACCGCGCCGGTGGCCATTTTCATGAAAAATACATGAGTTTCCGGGTTGAGACCACATCGGTGGTTTGCTAGAAACCGAAGTATCGCCCATATTGCAATGAGTCTGTCTATTCAGGGTCGTTACACTTTGAAAGATAATGGAGCAATGGGCTACTCCTTAGCTTTCAAGGTTTAACACCCTAAAAAGGCTCATTGCATTAAGGCGAAACGTCGGTTTCTAGCAAACCACCGGTGTGGTCTCAACCCGGAAACTCATGTATTTTACATGAAAATGGCCGGGGAAACCTAAAAGAATTTTTTAAAGTTATAATTATTTATTATAATAATATGGGTTAATAAAATATAACGGTATTAATATAATATAAAGGTTAATTAATAATGATACCAAATTTTGTAATGCTTCATGGCTTCTCTAATATTAAGACCAATCTTGAAAGATATTGATTTAAAAGTCTCTTTTTGTTGAGTAGCCCATGTGGTAGTCCCACACAGTAGAGTGACATAGTCACTGCTTGCGTACATGCTTTCACCTCATTAGCAAAAAAAAAATAGTCTATTTACAAATATTTTACTAATTTACTTAATTCATTTGATATAAAATTATCTAATTATTAGTATTAATAAAAAATTCACAGTAAGAACCAAATTATAATCGTAAAAGTTTTTAATTAATCCCATGAAAGTCTTGGAATTAAATTCAGAAATTGCAAAATTTAATTATTTAACAAAAATAGAAGAATGAAATTAAATAAGTTATTTAATCACAAAAGTGGAGGAAATGAATAATTTAATCCAATGTATTTCCATAATGGCAGAACCTTAAACAAATCGCTTTTATTAATATTAAAGGAAAACTAATTGTAAGACAGCGAAAATTATAAATGAACAAAACTTCCATTAATTCAATCAACTAAAACAATTTTTTAATTTAATTTAAATTAACATAATTAAATTAATTTTAATTAAATTTAATTTTTAATTTAATATTAAATTTTCCAACAATAGGACTCATGCACTTTTTAATTAGCATCACTTTTTTTTTAGTAGCAGCCTAGAAGTTCCAATTTATAGCCGTTTCAGTAGGGTCACTTTTAAGGACGGAGAAGCGTTTGCTTTTAAATGAATATATAGAGTGAATATATTTTAAATTTTTAAAATAGAGTTTTCACAAACCAAAAAAAAAAAAACTGCTATTCTGAAATCTTCTGAGGATGTCACAAAATTATTTTTAGCGAATTGTCTATGTATTTATGTATGCTTATGAACAAAATAACTTACAAAAGATAAAATGCAAGGAGTACAAATGCAAGAAATAATGGGAAAGCGATTAGAAGCTTTCGGACAAAATCTGACGCGGAAGTGACACTCTGGTGAATCTATTCTTTTCTTTTTTTTATATATTTCTCCAAATTTTGACGAAATTGGTTCCGTAGATTTAGGAATATAAAGAAAGGCTGTTCAGGCTGTCTATAGGTTCTTGTTGTGGGGCCAGGCTTTTTTTTTGGGATTATATTGTATAAAATATTGCTGAAATTGGAATATCCTTACGGTAAATTTTTGCTTTTGCTGATGATTATAATGTTAATAAGTAGACGGGTAAGGCGAGAATTGGAAAAAACAGGTAATTCAGACTTAGCATAGATTCATTCTTGGGAAATAAAGAGTAAAGAAGAATTTAACATATGAAAAGCAGAGGATCAAATTATATCAAGAAGGAGAAATCAGAACACAATCAGACTGAATCTCAATAGAGAAAACTTGGTATTAGTAAACACTAGAAGTGAAAAGTAACTTCAAGAAATTGATGAAACTTCAATAAAATATCGCTCTAAGAATTATTAAATCATACAGAACATTTGTTGTGGTGGTTGGTTCCGCAGAGCTGGAAAGCATCAGAGACATTTTCCGTGGAAGCCTGAGTTAGTGTGAAACTAAGTCTCTGTACGAGTCTGTGTTGGCACACTGTCTGAAAAGCGCATCCTGAAGATGGGCGAACGCCCGAAACCGGTCGATGACCACAAAATGAAGCAGGCTTCCACGGAAAATGTCTCTGATCATACAGAACAGTTTCTTATAAAAGCATGTTGCTTTCTAGCCATAATAATTCCTAGTAAATTTAAAAATAAAAGAAATATCTACTTTCTATTTGGCAACTAATTCCTCTTATCAAGGGCTTTCCAATAAAAATTGAGATGCAACAATTAATTACGAAAATCAAACTCATCCAGGTTATACAATTAACTATTACCAATAAAAATAAACTTAATACTGATACAAACAGAAAAACAATAGACATTTACACAGACGATAGTAAAATGGATGAAAAAATACGTTCTGCTTTTGTCGTTTGAAACCCAGATTGTGCCCTTTAGTAAATTTAGATTGGATAAAATCTGTTCTATAAATCAAGCGGACATCAAGCTAACATCATATTCTGCAGTTTCAAACATTCATAATAAAAACAGCGAAGTAACTTTAAAAATTATCAAATAACAATAACAGTTCAAAATTGATCCAAGAAATAAATTAAAAAAAATATATATCAATAAAATTAATAATAAAGGAAAGACAGTCAAAATAACAAAAATTAAAATTATCACTTTATATTTACCTTAATTTCATTGTTATTTATTTTATTAATTTGTATTTTGTTTTAATGATGAAGTAACTACCATTTAAAACTAATTTGATTAATAGTATTGGAAAATATTTGTATTGCATCACTATTTACAAATTATGTAAATAAATGCACGTGATTACTAATCATGGAGGTTCCGTAGTTTTCTTCAAACTTGTTACCAAGTATCATAAACCTATTATTTTTATAGGGAAAATTGTTCAGAAAACTATTTTATGGGTGTTATTTAGAGAAACTGAAGGACGTTAATCTTTTCTCTAGATTGTCACTTTAATATAAATCCAGTTTAACTTACGGATCTTATTAAAGATTCTTATGTGCTGGCTGAATTTCCGGAAAAATGTTACATTTAACAAGACGTTGTGATATTAGATGTTTGTTGAAAGAGTAGCTATAAAAGCAAATCTAGACCTAAATAATCTAGGTTAGGTTGTACTTGACAAAGAATATGGCCATCTTTAAAGTGTATAATAACACTCAGCTATAAAAAATATGGAACACTTATTTTTTTTCATTAATAAATAACATTTATTGCAACAATCTATTTTTTTAAACAATTCGCTAGATAAATAATATCTTGTAGTGTAATGTTTTACACTAACCCTTGATTTGGAATTTTGTAAAAAAAGAGAAAATGGAAAAGAACAAATCAATTAAATAAACATTTAGATTAGTTATAAACATAAATATACCAAGTTAGTCGAAGTACAGAGTCAGAGAATCAGAGACATTTTCCGTGGTAGCCTGCTTCATTTTGTGGTCATCGACCAGTTTCAGGATACGTTTTTCAGACAGTGTGGCAACACAAACTTGCACAAAGCAAATTCTGTTTACACACTCCTAGGTGTCAACTGAATTTACTCTGTGCAAGTCTGTGGTGTCACACTGTCTCTAAAACGCATCCTGAAGATGGGTGAACACGCTCGAAACCGGTCAATGACCACAAAATGAAGCAGGCTACCACGGAAAACGTCTCTGATGCTTTCCAGCTCTGAGGAACCAACCACCACAACTACTAGAAGTACAGAGTTATTGTGTTTGTATATAGAAAGATATAAATATCCCCTTTTTTTTTCTTTTTTGTGCTGATGTATAATTTTATTCTTAGTCAATTATAATTCTGTAATTGATACCACGATTTTTTGTTTATTTTATTCCAATATTTCAGCAAACATTGTTCGCCTTTTTCAGCGCTATATCTACAAAGATAAAACCTATATCTGTTGGGAAACACGACAAGGTGGTGGGGATAAATACTTAATTATAAACCTTGGCTGGTAGAGAAGTGATTATATTCTGGTCCAGCAGGGCGCATCAAAACACAACCAACTGCATCTTACATTTTAAATTTAACACTACAAGTTCCGCACAACTATCCAAAATCATTGTTACTTATTGCTAGTAAGAAGAAGTATTGTAATCCTGTCAAATTTTCGATATCGAGGTTTCACCGGAAATGTCCGTTTTGAGGTCCCCTGAGTCCAAAACGTGGCTTTTAGCAATTGTGTGTGGGTGACAGCATATCTTAAAAACGAAAAATTGCAGAATGTTCAAACTTAATATTTCGTTAAGTGTTATCAGAAGACCTGAGAATAAGTTCTTCGTAAAAATCGGTCAACTGAAAGTACCACTTTACTGAATGTTTTTCTTTTCATTTTTTTTATATAATTTTCTCGAAAATGTTTCCAACGATATTGAATAAAAATTATATATCAACTACTCATATAAAGAGCTACAATTTTTATATGAAACATTTCTCCGGGAAAAATTCATTGAAGGGCAGTTATGGGGGAAGGGTGGGATTAGGTTTTCATCTAAAGTGCTAGAGCAAGTTGATTATACAATTCTACCAACGAAACAAAATTAATTAGAAATAAATAGATTGCCAAAAATTGCAAGTTTCAAAATTAGTAAACAAAAAATGCGTTTTGACTGAACAGTTTTTTTTTTTTTCAGTTTTCGCGATTTTCTCCATAAATAATTAACACCGACGAATTTTATTAAATTTGGTATAGTATTTTTAAAATATGTTACGCACCCTGGTTTATCAGGAACACCCAAATACATAGAGAACTCGATATTGCAGACATACACACACACATGACCAAATTAACAGACAGCTTCTTCTTAACACTTAACACATTACCAACAACATCACACTACCACATAGGCGAACCTACCTCATCAAGAAGGCTGAAACCCCGACTTTATCAAGACCTCTAATTTTTTTTTTTCTTTTTCTTCTGTTTACCACTATGTGTAAAGCTCTAGTGAGCTGGTCCATATATTTTGATTGTAAACAAAAAAAAATAATAATAAAAAATAAAATATGTTAATTACAGTTTTGTAAACTGCAGTAAAAGAGGGTTGTGTAAGTGTTTCACAGCAGACTTTCACTTTCTCTTACTCCTAGTAAGAGGAAGTATTGTAATCGTGTCAAATTTTCGATATCGAGTTTTCATCGGTAATATCCGTTTTGAGGTCCCTCGAGTCCAAAAAAGTGATTTTTAGCAGGTGGTTTGTGTGTGTGTGTATGTGTATGTGTATGTGAAGAGCATAACTCAAAAATGAAAAACCGTAGAAAGTTAAAACTGGATATTCCTTTTAGGTATCACCATGGGATCTGACAGTACCTTCTTATCTGTCAAAATTCCTTAACCAGAAGTACCACTTTACTAGTTTTTTTTTGTTTTTTTTTACTTTTTTGCGTTTTTCTCGACGATTTTCTTTAAACTTAGAACATCAACCACACATACAAAGAGCTGCAACTTTATTTAAAATATTTCACTCGCAAAATTCATTTAAGGGCGGGCAGTTATGGGGGAGGGGGGAGGGGTTAGGTTTTTCATCTAAAATGGTATTTCAGTTTATTAGATAATTCTGTCATCTAAATAATGTTACTTAGAATTGAATATGTTGTCGAAATTCCGATTTTTAAAGAAATCGGATAACTGGAAGTGCGTTTACTTTACCACTTTAGTAAACGATTTTTTCACTTTTTCACGATTTCTCAAAAATGGCTCCGACGATTTTCTTCAACTTAATATATAAAGTAAACATACAAAAATCTACAACTTTTATTAAAAACATTTCTTAGGGAAAATTCATTTAAGGGTAATTTTAGGAGATGGGGGTTATGTTTTTCTTTAAAGTGCTATCATAGTTGATTATACAATTGTCATCCAAACAAAATTTAGAAATAAATAGATGGCCAAAATTCCGAGTTTCAAGAGAATTAGTAAACCGAAAGTGCGCTTTTACTGGACAGTTTTTTCCAGTTTTCGATGAATTTCATTAAATTTGATACACTAACTATAAAATTTGTCAATTATAAATTTTGAGAACTGGAGTAAGAGAAAGTTGCAAATTTTTTATGTTGCTTAGAATGCTGCCTTGCCCCTCGAGTTTACATAATATAATAAACATATTACTTTTGTTTGATACTTTTCCCGTAAAAATTGGTTTTAAAAAGTTCTGAGGAATTTATGACATAATATTTCAAATTTTATTTGGTTTTGTTCTATATTATTAGCGTTATGTTTTGGATTACAGTATAACTAAATTGAATTGATTACCTGCCATGAATGCTAACCACCATGAAACCTTCCACTACCTGTGTATTTATGTTAAGGCAACAGAATAAAAATTTGCAAGCTTAAAGAAAATTAGTCAATTATATATCAGCATTAACCTTAGTAAGAGAAAGGCATGTGGTTGGTTCCACCATATTTTTACTTAGGGGTTTGTAACAATTGTATGCAACTATACTTTCTACTTTCTTTACACTTCATTATTCAGGCAACCCCTTACAAGCAGAAAAGTCAGTTTGGAGGTATCGGATTTTACATATGTTATGTAAACAATTGATTATCAGAGACATTTTCCGTGATAGCCTGCTTCATTTTGTGGTCACCGACCGGTTTCGGGCGTTCGCCCATCTTCAGGATGCTTTTATCAGACAGTGTGGTAACACAGACTTCTACAGAGCAAATTTAGTTTATAGACTTTCAGTGTGAGAATGTGTGAGAAAACGCATCCAGAAGATGGGCGAACGCCCGAAACCGGTCGATGACCACAAAATGAAGCAGGCTACCATGGGAAATGTCTCTGATGCTTTCCAGCTGTACGGAACCAACCACTATACCTAAACAATTGATATTTGATATTTTATTTTATTGCCAGAAAAAAAGCTACATCCTTATTGGCAAAGTCAAGTCACAATATAATTTCAGTTCACAAAATTGTCAAGAAAAAAAACTTAATTCACATGGAAAAGTAAACTCAATATAAACAAAACAAAAACGGTACATTTTACTCTAAAAAAGACGGAAGATATACCTGTGAAATATGATAACGAACCATTACCGTTAAGTAACTCGGTAAAATATTTAGGGATGCACTTGGACAAACGACTAACTTGGGCAACACATGTAAAAACTAAAAGACTTGAACTTAATTTACGTTTCAAACAGTTATATAGATTACTAAAGACAAAATCCACATTAAACGTAAACAACAAACTCCTAATTTACAAGACTCTATTAAAACCAATTTGGACATACGGACTTCAGCTTTGGGGAGCGGCTAAACAGACACATTTGAAAAAAATTCAGACATTCCAATCTCGCACACTGCGGACTATACTTTCATCTCCTTTCTATGTTACAAACGAAACAATACATAAAGACACAAACACTGAAACAGTACAACAAGCAGCACATCGACTGTACACTAAGTATCATGTCAAACTGAACAGTCATACAAATCTTCTAATCAACAATTTACAAACAACTCTAGTTCCAGGAAGAAGACTAAAACGGAGATGGCCACAGGACTTGTTACATCCACCGTAGACAAACTTCATACTGACTGACAGACCTCACTGAACGACATTATGAACTAGCATAATTACATTCATTTCACTTCACATTTCATTTATTCACTCCATAAACAAATCACTCCAACAGGGCCATCATTGGATGGGGTACCTGCACACGTTCTACACGTCAGTACATTATCATACAGACAACAGCATTACAGGCAAAACACATTTTGTGTTGGTACTGTATTACAATAAATAAATTAAAAAAAAAAAAAAATTTTTAAAATATTCATGTACAATCAGTAAAAAAAGTTCCCGAACATCTGTACTATGATTATTAGAAAGTATATAATTACAAAAATTAAGAGTTGGTTTTCATTAAGAAGGCATAGAGAATTTTATATCAAAGCTTTAATTAAACAAAATGAAACGTACAATATAAATATTAATATTATGAACCATGAAATTTTATAAAATAATTTTATTAGTTCAATTGAGAATCAAAAAAGTTCCCGTACACATTTTTCATAAAGAAAAAAACTCTGCGTCGAACTCTGATTCAAATTTTCCTTGTTTTTAATTTTTAATTTTTGAATATTCCTTCCAATATGATCCCACAAATCTTCTTCTTCTTCTTCTTCTTCTTCTTTAATGGCACTACGGTCCTCGAAGGACCTTGGCCTCCTCAACCACTCGCTTCCATTCCTCTCTCACCAAAGCAACCCGTCTACATCTTCTTACACCCAGGCTCCTCTGCGCCTTCCAACCATCTTTTTCTCGGTCTTCCCTCTTCCTTGCCCCACCAGCAATTTCCTTGGGAATCTTGTTTCCTCCATCCTCACAACGTGCCCCAACTATCTTAGCCTCCCTCTCTTTATCCAGCCTACCAAATCCTGCTCCTGGTACAGTTCTCTTAACTCCTCATTTTTCCTTATCCTGTACCTATCACCCTCCTTTACTGGGCCAAAGACTTTTCGGAGGATCTTTCTTTCCCAAGCGTTCAGCATTCTTTCATCTGTTTTGGTGAGCACCCATGTCTTACTGGCGTATGAGACAGTAGGCCTTAATATGGTTTTGTACACTGTCAATTTCGCCTCTCTTGACAGCTCTTTAAAACTGACCACTCTTCTCAGCGCCCAGAAACACCTACTGGCTGCCGTTATTCTTCCTTTTACCTCTTCACTCACATCATTTTTTTCAGTGAGAACGGCTCCCAGATATTTGAAAGTTTTAACCCTTTCAAACTCGTAGGGTGTGCATATGGTTACTTCATCATGTGCCAGGTTTTTCCGAGTACTAACCATATACTTTGTTTTACCTTCATTAATTCTTAGGCCTAGCTTCTTTGCTGCAGCTTCGAACTCCTCAAAAGAGCCAACTAAAGCTGCTTTTGTCCTCCCGGTTAAGACGACATCATCAGTATACGCCAGGTGCTGGCTTAACCTGTTATAGATAGTGCCATTGGGGCTGGTCCTAATAGACCTAATGGCTTTCTCCAGGGCTAGATTGAAAAGTACGGGGGAGAGAGGGTCCCCCTGCCTCAATCCCCTATTTAACGGGAAAGGTTCCGAGATTGCGCCTTGCACTTTTACACATCCTTTGGAATGTGCTAGTGTCATTGCAGTGAGCCTAACTAGTTTTGCCGGTATTCCAAACGCTATCATACATTGCAGCAGCTCATCACGGTCCAGGCTATCATAAGCCTGCTGGAAGTCGATAAACAGGTGATGAAAGGTAACATCATATTCATATGTTTTTTCCAACACAACCCTCATGGAAAAGATATGATCCGTGGTAGATCTGCCCTTTCTAAACCCACTCTGATAATCACCAATTACCCTTTCGGCCCATTTATCCAACCTATTTACCAAGAGAGCTGAGAAGACTTTATATATCGTGTTTAAAAGAGATATCCCCCGGTAATTGTGACAGTCAAGCTTATTCCCTTTTTTGTAGATAGGGCAAATGATTGAAGTGCTCCAAGCTTCAGGCATCTTCTCCCCAGTCCAAATATCAAAAATCAGACTGTGGATTCTCTTCCATAGTTCCTCTCCAGTGTGCTTGATTAGCTCGGTGGGATTCCATCTTCTCCCGATGCCTTGTTGTTTTTGAGAGCTCTTATTGCCTCTATTACCTCTTCCAACTCCGGAGGTTCCTCTTCATCGATTATTTCGTCCACTAGCCTCAGCTGCCCTATTGGTGTTTGGTTTTCGGTATCAATCTGTGGGTTTAGCAGATCTTCAAAATACCTCGACCATCTTCCTAGCAAACCTTTCCTATCTCCTACCAGTTCTCCCTTTTCATCATAACAAAAATTCAGTTGTGGATTAAAACCAGCTTTAACTTCCTTCAATCCTTTATAAAACTTTCTACTGTTATGTCCGCTAAAATGCTCTTGTAGGTCCTGTAACTTTTTCCTTTCTGCTGCTCTCTTCTTTTCTCTACATATCCTTTTTGCTGTTGCCCTCCTTTCTCTGTAGTTCTCCGTGGTTGCTCTAGTCACTCTTTGTAGCATTAACTTTCTGGCTTCGTTTCGTTCCTGTACCGCTCTTACACATTCTTCATCATACCAGCTGTTCCTAACCTCTTTATTCTTTCTCCCTACTATTTGATCTGCCGCTTCAGTAACCGCTGACCTGATTTCCTTCCATTTGTCTTGTATGCTATTCCCTTCTCTTCCCGATCCTTCTAAGAGCTGTTTTACTTTTTCTTCATACAGTTTCCTTTTCTCTTCGTCCTTCAGTGCCTCACTCCTGTATGCGGCTACTTTCATTTTTTCTTCCTTCCTTTGCTTGACTGCCACTCTCTGCCTATATTTCACGCTTACCATAAAATGATCGCTTCCGATATCTGCGCCCCTACAGCTTCTCACATCCTCTATATCTGACGCATGCCTTGATTCAATCAAAACATGGTCTATCTGATTTCTTGTCATGCCGTCTGGCGATATCCACGTCTCTTTATGGATTTCTTTGTGCTGAAAGCAGGTGCTGGCTATACACATACCTTTTTCGGCAGCAAAATCAATTATCCTGTGACCGTTATCGCTGGTACTTTCGTGTTTACTAAAATTTCCAATTATGGGCCTGTACACTTGTTCTTTTCCCACCTTGGCGTTCATATCTCCCAGCACCAATTTGACATCATATCTCGGAATGTTACTGTACGTCCTCTCCAATTCTTCAAAAAAAGCATCCTTTTCTTCATCGGACTTGTCTTCTGTAGGTGCATGAACACTTACTAAAGATATGTTAAAGAATTTTCCCCGCAGTCTAACCACGCATATCCTTTCATTAACTGCTTTGTAACTAATGACTGCATGCTTAAGTGACTTCCTGATCATAAAGCCAGTGCCCAGGATATTCGCCTTATGCCCACTGTTTATTAATATGTAATCATTTAGTTCCACCATTTCGGTCTCTCTCCATCTAATTTCCTGCAGAGCAGCCAGTTCAATCTCATATTTGCTCAATTGCCCTTCCAGTATTCGGCTTGCTCCCGCCTCAAAAATACTTCGCACATTCCAAGTAGCCATCCTTAAGAATTGTCCTTTAACTCGCCTGCGTCGTGACTTAAATCCAAACCGGTTTCTCTTTTCTTGAGGATTCGTAACGGTAAGTTTTTTGTGGGGTAGGGTTGTCGGCCCCACGCCCAACCCCCAACCTGGAGCACCAGGATTTTCTTTCAGGGTTTTCTCCCTTAGCCTTTGAAACCTATTTCTAACCAACAAGGCAGTGGGGGAAGTAAAGAGAGGAAAAACCAAGGAGGGGAAAGTGGATCAGGGATAAGTAATGGGTATATATTGGAAAGGGCGAAAAGGTCGACGGACAGTCGCCCCTTTAGTCGCCTCTTACGACAAGGGTGAATACTGTGGTCCAATTCTACTCCCGGAACCACAGGGGGACCCACAAATGTTCTATTGGATTTAAATCCGGAGACTGGGTGCGTTATACAGCAACAATTCTTGCGTCTTTCTTGCTATGTGCTTGGGATCGTTATCTTGCTGAAAACGAAAAGTGTCTCCAATACCAAGTTTTATAGCATTGGTCTTCAAATTTCTTTTCAAAACATCAATGTACACATACTGATCCATGATCCCATTAATCATTTGTACATTACCTACCCCAGCTTGGGCCATACATCCCCACCACAACACAAGCAGTCCTCCCCCACCATGCTTCACACTGTTGGCATTAAGTTTTTTGTTTTAAGTGTTCCCCTGCCTTCCGCCATACCTTTTTTCTTTCGCCTGGTCCCGATACATTAAACTTGCTCTCATCTAAGATCGCGGTCTCCCAGAAGCTCTGGGATTTATCCACATACTCCTTTGCGAAATTCAGGCGTTTCACTCTATTCTTCTGACTGATAAAGGGCTTCTTTCTAGGAATGCGACCGTGAAACCCCTGTCTTTTTAAAGTATTGTGAACTGTTTGGGGGGTAACGGAAATATTATAGCCTTGATTTAGCATACCTGCTATTTCAATGGCGCTGGTTGAAGTTTTATTCTATACTTCATTCGGAACTTACGTTTATGAATATGATTTAATTTTTGAGGGCGGCCTGAAAGATGCCTATTAGCGATAGTTCCAAGCTCGCGATGTCGCGCTATTATGTAGTGAATTGTGGATGGATTTTTTTTAATATTTTTCCTATTTCACGCACTGATTTGCCTTCCTTGTGCAAATTAATAATTGCTTCACGTATGGGTTGGGGAACTTCCATAATGAACTCTAATATTAAACTGGCTGAGTTCATTATTTCTTTTAAGATATTATTTATTTAATAATGCAAAACATAAAATCAAACAATTGTTAACAGAATTTGGAATCTGGCCGTATTTAAATTGTGTATACAAGGTGTTCGGAACTTCTTTTGCTTGTTATTATGGCGTTTTCATAATATAATTGTGACATTAAAAATCTAGTACACTATTTAAATTTCTGTAAATTCTATTATCATTAAATGGAGTTTGCAAAACATTGCAAAAAATATGCTTTGGACACCGATAAGCTCAAAATTTAATTAATAGCGTTCGGAGACTTTTTTTACTGTGGTATCGTACAGTGGGTGAGCTAATAATAGTTTTTTAACATTAGTTTTGAAACACTTCAAATTATTATTTTTTACATTCCCTGGTAAATAGTTGTACAAAGAGATGGACAAACTAAGGAAGCTGATATGAACTTTTGTAAGAATAATAGAGGTCCCATAATAGACCCTTGAGGCATACCATACTTTCTGAAGACTACTTTCTGTCTTTATAAACTGTTGCCAATCTATCCGAGAGATAGGAAGAGATAAATTTGACTGCCAAATCATTAAACCCATGCCACTTTAATTTTCCTAATAAAATGTCATAAGAAACGGTATCAAAGGCCTTGGATAAATCAAACAACTTGATCAGCATCGTGGAGCCACTAAGGCTCTGTGAAGCCATTTCACAAAATCTATAATGGTTCCTTGACTAGTCCTGAATCCAAACTGTCTAGCAGATATAATAACCCATTTGTCTCGAAGTGATCCTGTGTTTGCTTGTATAGTAACTTTTCAAAAACCTTCGAAACCACAGGAATTAGTCTGAAGTTGGTGATGTCATTATAAGAACTAGTTTTATGGATTGGAACCTTCCTAGACAATTTAAAAACATTTGGATAAAACCCCACTCTCAGACGCTAGCTATTTATCAGATAGGAAAGGGGTTCAGATAGAAAATCAGCTATATTCTTCAATCTAAAGCTGCTAAGGCTATAAATATCCTGACTCTTATTTAATTTTAAATTCCATATTGCATCATATATCTCTTCAAGTTTAACCATACTATAACCGAAGAAACAAGTCTTCCTACCTACTCTCTTTGTTAATAATTATAATTTTTATTGGAAACGGGAATATTTTCAACGAGCTTATTCATCTATTCAACAAAATGCATATTAAATTCATCCGCAGTATAACTAACTAGTTATCAGTTTTTTTATCCAATGCGTTTCTCTCGCTTTTAATTATATGCCAAATAAATTTACAACTATTGACAGATTTGCTTATCAAATCACTATTAAAACACACTATTCACTATAAATATCACTATTAATCCGCTTCTAAGCTCTAAACAATGTCTCTTCACATAAAAATCTCTTCTGAAAAAAATCGAAAGCGCTTTGTTCCCCATTTCCAGCTAACTTATATCCTTCAGAAACTTGGAATTCTAATATTGCAATTATTTATTCATTTATTTAACGGATTATAAATCCTTTGTACATGGTATAATATTTGGTATAAATATAGCTATCAACAAATATTTACAACGCTTGAAAAATGCCATTAGAGATCTAAAAGTAAGATACATTAAAATTAAAATCATAGGAACAAAATGAGTATGAACAAGAAAAGGTATAATAAAGTTTTGCACAAAAATTAAAATAGTAGTGTAAATATAAATCTAGTAGTAAGATAAATATTTAATACATAAAAATATAATATATTATCTGTAAATCTAAATAGTATATAAATCAATCAAGGAAGAGTTTACTTTGCAATTGTAATTGACTTATCTTTGAGTTAAATATATTTATTGAGAAATAATAAAATAACAAAATGAAAAAAATAAACCTTTATAAGAGAGATAGATACCTCAAATAAACCTATATAAAAGCAATAAAGTAAAAGTTCAGTAATAAAAGAACATAGTCAGTCAAACCTGAAATATTAAGAATAACAAATAAAAAATGTAAATATATTGTATGGTAGTATTTCCTATTTACAGAGATAAAGTACTTTGGCATTTAATAGTTTTTTGGGATTAAAGGGCAGAAGAAAAACGGTAACTGCATTTTTAAACTTGGATTCTGGAGAGATGGAAAATATCTAGTTTGGAACCAAGTTTATTCAGTAATCTTAGTGATCCGGGTATTGATGAATTGTAGGAGTGGTGATTTCTATAAAATTTTAGGAAGAAAAAAAATGGCGGTACCTAACTTTTCTTGACAGGGACTTGGAAGGTTACTGAGGATAGTAACTGAGAAATATTTAGGCCATAGATAATGCTGTAGACCATTAGCAAATCTCCGATCTGTACAACATAACAATTTGAGATTCTAATTCCTCTCTGGTGATATTAAGTTTGAAAGCAATCAATCTTAGTAATTTATTTTGTATATTTTCAATAGTGTAATTATTTAATGGAAATATTAATGGATGGAAGAACGCGGTAAATGGAAATGAAGTGATACTGCAGGGGAAACCATGTTAGTATCCGATATTTAAAGGAAATAGCGGAAATTGGAAAAACACATTATTGGCACTCTCCATGTAATCATTCTCCACCTGCCTGCTGGTTTAGTAGGTGGCATTTGTCTCTCAACCCTTCTATATTTATGTAGGTCTAAAGAGCAAAATTTATAGTTTAAAGTGAATTTATGATTTTATACTTACATCATTGCAATAATCCTAATGAGAAAAAAGTGTTTTACTCTAGATTTTTACTTTCTCTTATTCCTAGTAAGAGGAAGCGTTGCCATCATGCCAGATTTTCGAAATTGAATTTTTACTGGAAATATAAGTTTTGGCGTCCCCTGAATACGAAAAAAAATATTTTTACCGAATGTTTGTGTGAGTGCGTATTAACAGAATATCTCAAAAACATAGATAGAATTCCAAATTTGAAGATAATCGGTTTACCGAAATGCAATTTTACAAAATAAGTTTTTAACTTTTTTTTGCAATTTTCACGAAACCGGTTAAAATGATTTTCTTTAAACTTAGAATCCTTGCTACAAAGATAGAAATGTATCATTTTTATTTCAAACATTTATCTTAAAAAAATTGATTTTAGAAGAGCATTTGGTATTTATTTGTACAAGTCACAAGAGCGCTCCACATAATACTCGTTCAGGTATACAATTGAAATCCCCACCACTACTTTTATGGCCAGCCCTACTAAACAGTGTAACCTTCCAATTTTAAAGAACATTTTTTGATTGTGTAGTATTAATTAGAGTACATCATTTTGTATTGCAACTTTTTTTTATTACATTCTTCGTGTCGGATCCCCATGGTGGTATCTAAACTGAATATCGAATTTGTGTTTTCATTCGTCGCTAAAAACATTTTTGGATACAAAAAAAAGAACTTAAAGTAATTTTCAGTGAAAACTCAGTTTCGAAAACTGATCAGGATTGCACATTGATCCCTGTGATCGCCTTCAGTCTTTGCTCTGAAACTTCTTCAGCAACTTATTATATACAGCTAATTTAAAAAGTGATTTTTCTCCTCCGGTAAAAACTCATTTTTGAAAACCTACTTCTAAAGTAACAACTGTGATATACTCACAGACTTTAAGATTTTTCGGAGGTGGGGAATACGTAGGCTATTTTAATTTACTTACACTTATTTAATCTTATTAAAGTGAAGTTATGCCTGTATTATATACTCTTTCTCTTTCTTACTCCTAGTAAAGAGGAAGTATTGTAATCGTGACAAATTTTCGATATCGAGTTTTCGTCGGAAATATCCGTTTTGAGATTCTCTGAGTTCAAAAAAGTGGTTTTTAGCAAATGGTTTTTTTGTGTGTGTGTCTATATGTGGACAGCATAGCTCAAAAACGAAAAACCGTAGAAAGTTAAAACTTGATATTCCGTGTAGGTGTCACCATGGCATCTGACAGTGGGTCATCTGTCAAAATTCCTCAACCGGAAGTACCACTTTACTTGTTCGTTTTTTTTACTTTTTTGCGTTTTTCTCAAAAATGGCTCCGACTTTCTTTAAACTTTCTATATGAACTAGACATACAAAGAGCTACAAATTTTATGGGAAATGTTTCTCTGGAAAAATTCATTTAAGGGCAGTTATGGTGGAAGGGTGGGGTTAGTTTTTCATCTAAAGTGCTATTTTAGTTTATTAAACAATTCTATCACTTAAATACTATTAATTAGAATTGAATATTTTGTTGAAATTCCGAGTTTCAAAATAAATCGGATAACTGGAAGGGCTTTTACATTACCACTTACTTTACTAAATGATTTTTTCGCTTTTCGCGATTTTCTCAAAAATGTCTCCGACGATTCCTTGAAACTTTATATATAAACTAAGCATACTAAGATCTACAACTATTATTTAAAATATTTCTCCGGGAAAATTTATTTAAGGGCACTTTTGGGAGGAGGGGTGGGGGGTTATGTTTTTCTCTAAAGTGCTATCGTAGTTAATTATACAATTCTATCACCTAACTAAACAAAATTAATTAGAAATGAATAGATGGCCAAAATTCCGAGTTTCAAGAGAATTAGTAAATCGGAAGTGCGCTTTTATTGGACTGTTTTTTCTGTTTTAGTTTGGTACACACAAACTATATAATTTGTCAACTATAATTTTAAGAATAGGAGTAAGAGAAAGTTGTGTGAGTGTTTCACACCAGATTTTGTTTTTTCAGGCGGGCTCTTAACGTCCCAACCACCAAATTAGGTGTCGTGAATAAGGGCGGAAACACAGTCTTTATTATTAACATTTTTTAAAGGAATATAAAATTTAGCAATATACATGGGACTCGAACTGAGGATCTCCCACTTACAAGTCCATGCTCATAACCACTACACCAAACCCTCACCTAGCGTATACTAATTTAATTTTATTATTTATTTGTTTTCCTGTCTTTTTACTTTCTCTTACTGCTGTAAGGTGCACGTGTGCCCATGTGGTATGGATGCTTCTCTTTCTTTCTCTCTCTATGAACAAAATATCTCAAAGACAAAAACTCACGGGGTACTCACAGAATACTCAATTTGATATTTACCACTGCCTCATCTTTCACACGAAAGTTTACGAATGGATTATCCAGTTTTTCGCGATATTCTCGGAAATGATTTTAATGGTACATTATAAGTATTGCTAGAATTCCAATTATGAAGAAAATTGGTTAACCGAAGTGCCATTTTATAGAACAATTTTTTTTTTCTTTAAATTTGGAATGCTGACTGATATTAGGAAATATAGACCTAACATTTTTATTTGAAAAAAAATTTTTTTTTTTGAGTTTTTGAGAATTCATGACGTTAGATTTCAAATGTTCAAATGATTTGTTCTTTATTGACTGTCTTCTGGACTTTAATGTGATCAAGTTCTAGCTAGCTAGTCCTAACCTACATATACTCCACCACCTCTATATTTATGTAATTGAGTAAATTTCAAATTCAGACGTACTTCCGTCAACTTTTATTCATGTATTAACTCAACAGTGAGAGAAAGTTGGCTTTCATGCGGTTGTCTAGTGGTTTTGTGCAGAATTTCAGGGTTCGACTCCCGTCAGGGCAAATGATATGTTGACTGACCCAGCATTGTGAGTAAAAATGGGAAGTTACAGTTAGTAGGCAAAAGCCAGAACTAAATAGCGGTGGGGAACAGCGACGTGCTTACCAAACGTCCACCATTAAAAATCGCTGTTTGGGAAGCCTTTCATGGGCTGTTAAGCTATTTGAGTTTTTAAGAGGAAGTCCATGTGGTGTTTGTTTCAACCAGATTGAAGGATGTACAATCTGGTACAATTTTACCAGATGAAGGATGTAAAAATGAGTAACATGTTTTCTTGATATAAGAATAACCAAGCAAGTTGCAAACAGAAGAGGAGGGAGAGAGAGAGGTGTATTAAATGGCCCACAAGTCGATAAGTATTTAGATGGTGACTGGAATGATTTATCAAAATTCTGAAGTGATGCTATATGCACTAACCAACCATCTCCCCACTTCAGATAGCTAGTCTATTTGAACACTTCTCCCACCACATTTTTGTGTAGGCATTCCTAGTACCTACTTCGTTAGTATTGGCAATTCAATTTTTCATGTCGGCCAGCAAGCAATAAGGCTTTCTTATAACAAAAATTTTGAAGCTTTATTTTAAATTATTGAGTATCTGGTAAATAATACTACCACAATTGAACAATTAATATATTCATATAAGTAAATAAAATATTCCATTTTATTGCCTACATAGACCTAGAAAGATGATCATTTTGATTAATAAGAAGAGACAATTTAAGTTTAGTTTCTTTAAAAGTTTTAATCCCATCATTATTTTCTTCTTCCATTATATTTTCTATTTCCATCGCATCTGACACAAAAGTTTCAGTAAGAAATCGCAAGTTTCAGTAAGAAACTTTACACTGAATGTTTTTGCTGGAAAACGGCTCCAAAGATTTTCTTTAAACTTCGTATGCTATCTATATATATAAATGCCTATCACTTTTATTTGATTTTTCCAGGAAAATTGATTTTTTTGTGGACTCTGAGGAGGTATAACGTTAAGCTTTTCTCTAATCTACTGTTTCAGTATAATTTACGGTACGGCTACCTAGAAAATGTATTAGATAGCTCTTTTGCCCGGGAAAATGATTATATAGATGTTTTGGGACTTTCCCATTAACCTTCTATTTTAGCTTAATAAGCAACTGAGATACATTTGAAGCATTACTAGAATTCTAAAGTTGAAGAGAAATGGTTAATCGGAAGTGTAACTTTAAAAAATTAGGTTTTGAGTTTTTTGAGAATTTTACCTGAAAACGGTTACCACGATTTTCTATAAATTTGGCTTTCCTTTGAAACATTTATCTGGAAAAACTGATTTTTAGGATTGTTCTGCGGGGGGAGGGGGGAATCTGTCTCTTAGAGAAATTATATCTGAAAATAGATGTTGAAGAATCTTGCATTATACTTGCTTATACATAAGGAGCTACCAGAAAGTGCAACATTGCAGAGACCAACTGTGAAGAGACGATTCGCTAAAAAAACGCTTTTTTCCAGTCAAAAGATCTCAAAATTCTATTTTCCTTGAAACTGAATTTCGTAAATTAGACATGATCGTAATTTTTTTTTAAATTTAAGACGCTTTACAACATCTATATGGTCATTGGCGCCTGGAGCCCTTCTCAGTGCACTGCCGGCCTCTGGACGGTGATCTCTCGTTGCAGATAACATAGTCCATCACCGGAGAGTGAACTGCAGAAGCTCCTAGGAAGAAAAAAAATCTAAGGGTACCACAGCTGGACTCGAACCCGTGTCTTCCGCGTGGGAGTCCAGTAGGCTAACCAGTACGCTAAACCAGTCCTAAATGATTACCTACTAACAATAATAGAATTTTACAATATCGCAGATTTATTTGGGTCGAATCTGCTTCAAGAAGGTTGTTAAAAATGATTACCTATTTAATACAAAACAGTTTTACATTATCATAGCCTTATTTCTACTGAATAGACTTCAAAAGCTATTTCCTTCCCAGCATGATCGTAATTATTTCCTATTTACAGAGTGGGTAGAAAATAATGTTTTTGTTTTTTGACTTTATTGTGTATGTGTATGTGTGTGTGTGTGTGTTGAATAACCACACTCAACAGTTCACATCATTCCCATTTGCTTATTACTACAAAGGTTTCATTTTTTTAGGATTTGTTTTAAGTTATTTTTTTTTTGCTGAGTAAGGTGTCATAGATTTTCTTTTTACTACCCACACTAAAATTATTTATATTAACTTCTAATATTTTTTTTATGTAAGGTTGATTTAGCTCAGTTATGAAAAAAATTATTCTAAAATGACTGGATAAAACATGTCTGAGTAATTGAAGATTTTTTTTCAATGAAGAATTGTAATAAGTGAAAGAACAATAATATCTCTTCTTATAATAATGGAGATTCATATCATGCTGTTATGGATGAAATATTGAAATCTATCTAAATTTTTCAAAATTGTTTTTTCACACAAATTTTTAAGAACGCATTTAAAAATGAAATTCGCCGACATTGAGATTTCCATTTCCACTTTCTGGACATGAAAGTTTTGGCCGAAAACCTCCAAACCAGAAGTGCAACTTTACTAAATTTGTGATGTAGATTTTTTTTTTTTATGATTTGCCTTAAAATCTCTTCAATTATTTTCTTTAAACATATATGGGAATGTTACTTTTATTTGACATTCCTTCTGAAGAAAAATTGATTTTAATGGAAATAACTTCCAGCTCCATTTAGTATTTAGAATTATTAAACATTCAATAAAAATGCCATGTTTTTTAGAAAATTTGTAGATTAGAATTTTGAGACGTAAATATTTCATTTTGTTGATTAGTATTTATCTATAAATATGTTTGTTCGAACAACTGTTTGTAGCTTTCTAGACTCTAACTTTCTCCTTGTTCTAAAGCACGGCTTATATTGCATTATTCAACTACTTTTTTTTTTAATTTTTTTTTTTTATAAGCAATCTGAAGCACCGACATAGAATAGATTAATTTTTTTTATAATCTAAAAGTGTTTTTTGTTTACAAAGTTAGGGCACTTTTATTGCTTCATAGGTAGATAAGTTACTGTTGAAAAGGCTTCAAATTCAAAAGGAAAGATTATGTGTCAGTTTTATAGTATCAGAACTATATCTGTCAAAAAGGAAAGATAGAGAGAGAGAAAAAAAACCAGTTCTGAATGATTACCTACCAACAATAATAGAATTTTACAATATAGCAGATTTATTTAGGTCGAATCTGCTTCAAGAAGGTTGTTAAAAATTATTACCTATTCGATATAAAATAGTTTTACATTAAAATAGCCTTATTTATATTGAATAGACTTCAAAAAATCAAAAAGAAGAGAATTCAAAAAGTTGCCTCATTGATTTGCCTTTATTCAAATACAAACAAAATCAATATTTAAATTTAAACAGATACATTTCACATTCAACTGAAATATATAGGGTGAGAGATTAGTGGATAAGGTTATCTAGGAAGTCAAATATTTCATCACCTAGTAGTTCCATTTTTTTGAGATTACTGCAAAATATAAGATCCCAAAATAAACAGGAACAGTGAATATGGAAAATGCAGTACAATCTTACTTAATTATAATAAGCGCGTTAATGAGTAATTTTAGTTTTTGGCACCCATCATCATAATTGGCTTTTAATTTTTCAAACCTTGTTTAAATTAATTAAAAGAATAATTATGGGGAAAAAAGAATTTGCATTATCAGTTAAAAACACACTAACCCTAGAAAAATCAGTAATGTTAGGATAGATTTTTAAGAAAGAAAAAAAGAACTTTGGATTCTAAGTAAAGAACTAAGTGATGTATGCAGAAAAGTTATCTAATTTAATAAATAGACCATAGCGAGATTTTATTACACTATGGTAACTTCTGTCGGTATTAAGCTGAAGGTAACGAGATGGAATCAGTTTGATGTTATCGCTTCACAAAGCTTAATTAACTTCCAAACAATGGAATTGCTTTATGAGAAAGTTCACTAAAAGCAGCACCGCATTATTGGAAAGGAATGACACTGGAAGAGGCAAAAAGCCTTAATATAAAATATTTTACACATATTAACATACTTTAGATGTAGGGGTTAAATTAAAAATTATTTAGAACCACTAAGAGAAAAATTTTCTACTGCAGAAGAGAACTGAAACAAGTTCTAATTTAAAATTTTAGCGAGGTTTTCTTAAGCCTAGGAATTAAAGAACAAGATTTTTTATTTCTTTCATTCTTTATTTTTTTTGATAAGGATTTGTAGCAAAAGTATGCTTTTAAAAGAACCTTTAAAGATTTATAATTGTTATAAAACAATAAAGACAAAATCTCACTTCTTGAGATTGTAATTAAGTACAATATTATATTGTACTCATATAATGGTAAAAAATCATTTTCTAAGTCGCAATTTCATTTTTTCTTGCGCGATTGTTAAGAATGAATATTAATACCAATATTAAAAAAAAATGTCTTTTAAAGTGATAAATAGCATTATGAGTTAAATTTTTGTCAGTAATGTAATTATTAATAGCAAAAAATTTACATTAATTTGTAATTTGGGACAGAATATTTGACCAGAAAAATATTTAGACCAAATTGTGTATAATAATAGAATTCCTTTAGTTCAATACTAAGTCATTATAGCTCAGAACTGTCATCGACATCATTAAAGTAGGATGAGAATGCTATTAAACTCGAGTAGGCAAGTTAGGCTTAAAAATAGTCTAACGAATTTAGGGAGAAGGGGGTAACGAAGCCATGAAAAGACTTCACTAAAGCTTGCCTGGCTTTATAGGGAATAAAATAGGATAGAGTTATGCCCCTAACAGAAGCGCCGAGTGGCGCGAGGGGGAAAATGGAATTGGGTGTACAAATGGTTTCCCCCTCTTCTAGTCCCCCCATCCATCCCCACCATTAGAACATTCAGCGTTAACATACATAACATTGCAATTAATTTGTGAGTTGTATGGAGGCAACAACAGCAACGGCTCCCACTCCTAATCCAACATTGGAAACTTGGTCTTGGGATAGATGTAGAAACTTGGGGAGGGGGGACAAAAACGACCCGCCATTTATTGGGAGAAACAGCACCAAACTAACCTCCTGTTTTCTCGCCCTGGTGACGAAGGTGACCGAATTTTCCCGAATTGCTGTCGATTTTTTAGCTTTATCGTATACCGTATTGTGTAATGTTTAAAGATAATACGCTTGACTGTCATAGCATGACATAAACGTGGCATTATCTTATTCATTGCACAGTTAATTTTATTGAACTAACTACATGACATTTACATATACATACATATTTCATTCTATATATAATAATAGTAGCGAATGAATCATTTCACTTAATATCTTCCAATTTCTTTAAAATTTTACTTTTAACTTTTTTTCATTACGTTTATCGTACTAATTAGTCTTTAGAAAAATGAAATGATTCCATTCTTATCAATACAATTTCAATAATATATTCAAGTTGATGAGTTTTCTGTTTACTTGAAATTAATTTTTCTCTTGGAAGGTCAAATTTCACTAAATGAAACGAAATACAGAAAGGTAGTTTTCCGACATATTTAATTCATTATTTATGGAGGAATTATCCAAAATTAAACTTATAGGGAAATTATAGGACTTTAATAAAATTTAATAAAATAAGCAAATAAGCGCTAATAGATGAAATTCAATGTCTCTGATTTAAATTCAGGTATTTAGGTGGAATTACGGATAATTTTTGAAATTGAGAATAGTTTAGATAGAGATTATATTATAGAATAAGATAAACGCATGAAAATGCTTATTTTTCTAATTCATTTCATTCACATTGAAATACAATATTTTTTTCTTTACTCTTAGCGACGATCCAAATTAAAGGTTTAACTGTCAGTATATATGAAATTAGTAATACTTATTTAGCATAGTTTTCCAGGTTTCGAAATTTCTGGTTTTGCGAAAAGTGTACCTTATAATTTATTAATAAAAATTACTCAAATTTCAATTTTTTAACGAAATTTTCAATTGAAAAAAATCTAGGATGAACCAAAAATAAAAGCAACAATTTAATAAATAAATAAACTAACTTAAAACATTGTTTTCGTTATCCAAACTGTTACTTTTATACTTATTGTATTTCTTATTTTTAAATAGATATTATAAAAGTAATAACATGATATCATAAATATTTATTATATTCCGCTTTATACCCAGTTACAATTTATATGAATAAAACGATCAAAATCATAATACAACTAAAAAGTTCTAAAGGTAAAACAAAATATTATATTGTAGTATAAACTGTAAATAGAAAAATTAAAAAAATGTGCATTAATAAAAAAATAGAAGAAACTGTCATATTTATTTGGTGATGTTTCAAAAAAACATTTATTCCATATATTTATCTTATTTCCGGTTTATTTTAGTTTTAGAGAAAAGTATAAAGATAATAGTCTCTTTCAGTTTGCCTTACTAATTTCACTATAAAACAAGAGAAAGTAAAATATGTATGTATTTTGCTTTTTGTATGAATGTTTGGAAAATAAAATTTTGGTAAAATGTTTGTACTGAGACAAAATTGAAAGATAGTCAAAATTGATTCAAAATGTAAAAGTAATAAATCAGGTTTTGCTGGCATAATTATGTTAGGGGAAATCAGTGATATTAATTTCATATAATTTATGATATTCAATTTCATTACTATTACATTGAAAAAAAAAACTACATATTTTGTCTGAAGTGGTTATGTTGTTTTTAGTAATTCATACCACCTTATAGTTTTGTGGAATATAATGACCGAAAAAATATTTTTGCAAATAGTTTATCAAATAATGTATTATACTTTATTTTATTATACCTTTCTTTTGAAATTACAAGTGTACCAAACCCAGTTATCTGTATTTTGTACAGGTCGGTAAGTCCTAAAAATCAAATAAATAAATATTGTATTTCAAATAAAGATATAAATACTTGATATTTTTATTTGTTCTCGAACTTCTTTATTTAGAGTCATAAAATTTTTAATATAGATAATTTTATGTTTTTTTATTTTATTAATAGAGCATGAATTACAAAATTACGTATAATCTAATAATATTAAAAACAATGTTTAGTGTTCCATAAATTGAAGAATAGTTAATATAATTCATTTTATTTCTTTTGGTGATGAGTTAAAAAAACCCGCATAGTTCAGGTTTAAAATTATTATACAATTCTTTGATTGTAAGAAATAATTTAATATAATTTTCTATAATAATTAATCTTCCACTTATTTTGGGGGAGATTGGTCTCTTATAGAAATAATTAAACTTAAATTATTAGCAGGGATTAGAATTTTTCGAAAAGTCAAAACTTCTACTGAGTTTATTTCTTCCATAAATAACCAATCTCCTCAAAAATAAGTGGCAGATAATAATTAAGCCATTTTTTAAGAAATCTACTATATTTGAAAATTTTGTATATTATTAATTTTCTGTCGGTAGTTAACTAGAATAGTAAAAACAGCTTCATATTTGCGAGTATTAAAGGGAAAAAAGTATATAAAGTAAAGTATAGGTATATAGGCTGGTAATTTTGGTTGTGGTAAAATTTATGCTGTAGGCAGAAAAAAAAGACCGTTGTAAGGAGAGGAACCCACGCTGAAAAAAAGTGAGTACTAGGAAAGGTGATTAAAAAGTCGGCTGCTTTCGAACACTTTCGGCTTGCATCGTTTGGTGTGCAATTCTCCAGATATACGATGCCCCTAAACTCATGGGAAACATTGGAATTGTGTGAAGCCCTGTCATACAATCCTCAAACCAATGGAAACCAATGTTAATTGCTGCACAAAACTTACCCGCGCATGCTCGGTTCAATAGTTGGAATTGAACGCCGGCCAAGGACCCCTGCTTGTAAGGGGCATTTCGATTGGGTGCCTGTCCAGCGTTATCCTTACTTCATCCAATCAGGGCCGCCCTTAGTTTAATTTATTCATATCAATCGTAAGTTGGGGTCAATCAAGTTTTTACGATTTCCTTCCCAAAGTTATATAATAATGCTTTTGGATTATTGTTATTGTTATCGATTATTGTTGTTTCTAAAAATTGTTATTAAAATTGTGAATTGACTTGGAGTGAGATATCCTTGCGCGCCACAGTAAAGTAGTCCCTCCAATTCCAGCCCAAGTTTGCGTGATGTGAACTCAAACTTATTGAACGCAACCTATTTACGCTCTTGAGTTTCTCCGCTGCCGGTACAGTTAACATCGATCTGTTATCCAGGAGTATTTGAGTGCTAGTGGAATTCAGTGGTACCTTTGATGTTGACATAGGCCGGATGCCAAACAAATGCATAACGAATCTTGCAAAACGCTGGACATTTTGTTTTTATGCTTCATAAAGCAGTTGCACTATTGCCTATTTGAAAACTATTATTTTTTTTGACAAGTGACTTTTGTGTTATTTTCACAATGGTGGTCATTTACCACCGGGGAAATGACCACAGTTTTTGAAAAAGGTAAACATTAAATGTAAATGTTATTAAAATAAAAGTATTAAAGTGATTAATAGTTTTAATTTTAATTTTAGATTCGAATCAAAGTTTTAATAGCGATTCCGAAGCTTCTTTTCAAGGTGAGTTTAATTTATGGTTAATTAAACATTAGGTTAGGATTATAAATATACATTCGTTACATGTTATCTCCCATTGATTATCATGTGTACTATTTGAAATTTAGTCTTAACAAAACAAATCTAAACTGGGCTAATCCCTCCATAGCAATTTTATTTGGATTCCTTTAATATATTTGGTATTAATGGAAATCATAAAAAATGTAGGCGTTTTATATCGCATACCTTAGCTTGTTTAAATTTTATAGTTTAATAATATTATGTGATTTATCATTTCTACGCTCAGTAATTCAGTTATGATTCCCTATAGACCACATTGTTATTGCAAACTTCCAACTTGAGTATTTCTTTGTAATTAATTTTTAGGTTAATATTAATTTTTTGAAATAAGATTTGTCAACTCTACAGATTTTTGTTATATTTTGTTTATACATATGTGATGTTAAATGTTTAGATTTTTATGTTCCTATTAAGTAATTCAGTGACCAGATTTTCATGTGCATTAGGTACAATATAAGTATTTATATTAACTATAAGAGATGTGGAATAGAAAAAGAACTCACTAATTTTGGTTGATTTGGAATTGTAGAAAAAGAACTCACTAATTTTGGTTGATTTGGAATTGTATCTTTGTAAAGAGAAGGTTTTCCAAATTCGGATTTTATTTTTTAGAATTGTGACGTTCGAACATTCCCCACAACGTTTTAATTGCTGTATTTATGATTATATTGAATTGGCTTAAACCATATTACAACCATGAAATGAACAAGCTAGTCAAGCTGGCTTTTTTATTTGATATATTCCGTGGAATCTATAAAAGAAAGAAATTCTAAAAGCTAAGTTTAATAACAGTCTCTTTGGATATTTCATCAAAAGTAATTTTTGAGGAAAATAATATATTGGGTTTTATGTTTCAGGTTTCGAGAACATCTACTTTTGTAGAAGGTGTCGCATTCCATTTAGTAACGGCTTCTTTTACCACCATCATATTCTGCAGCACATCGAATCCCAAAATCCCGTTGTCATTCTAGACAGATTAGGTATGATATTTTTTAATCATGAGATTGATAATGTTTTGTTGACAGATTCTCCGGATGGTTAACTGAATTTTCTCCTCTTCCCGGATGTCTGTCATAATTGTTTCCGGACCTAATTAGAGTTGCTAGCCATTGGGATTTTTTCTTAGGATTTGTAATTGATGTTAATTCTAAGGAAAGTTTTTGAAGTGTTTGGTATTAGTTTTTATATTGAGGCAACCGCAATTCCAGGCAATAAGATTATCTGGTTTAATTGTTATGTACTTTGAATTAAACAAACTCCTCTATAAAGGTTACATAAATGTTAAATTTCTGTGAAATAATTATTACCTTGTTCTTCATTCTTTTAAGATAAATATTACTTTTCAAGCCTTTTTTATCCTCTCTCTTGTTGTTACTTTAAATGAATATTTTGTTGATTTATTTGTATGAATATTTTTCGGATTTATCACTCAATATCATTATTAGCTAATTAAGTTTTCTTTAATTAAAAAAAAGTGAGTCAGTAATTTCTGTCGCTAAAATCTGCCACCACCAACATAAATTACAGTTCAGAGCTAATAAGTAGGAAATTCCATTACAACTTTCATTAAGTTAGGGATTACCAGAATAAATGAATAGTGCTTAGAAAACTTATAAGAGATAACTAAGCTGAATTTAGTATTTCAGAATATTACCAGATAAGGTTTATAACATTGGTATTGATTAGAATTTGAGTTTGTAAAATTGTGTTTGTGACATTTCTTTGACTTCATTATCGAGATACTTACAAATTAAATAAATATTGGATATTGAAGGGTTTATCCATTTTCTGGAAAAATTCTCTTATAAAAATTTAATTTTGTTTGTTTTATGCAGGAGTATAAATCCAGAAAACAATAACTAGTGATTTATTGAAGATTTGCTACATTGGTGAGCTTGTATATAAATGTTAAATAATTTGTGTTAAAGGAAAATCAATAAATAAAATATATATATATGTCTAAACTAAGAAATAAGCACCTAATTTGAAATCGTAACGTCTCTTAAGGCACACGATTTGCACATATTTATGGACAATTATTTTGCTACTGAGAGTAAACACTGTATTGCATGTTGTAAATTGTCCTAAGCTTTGAGTTACGTGGAAGTTGTTACTTTCTTTAAGCGTCAGGATCATAAACATCTTTATTATATATATTTTTAAGCACAAAATATTCCAGTTATTTAAGTACTTTTTCCGTAGGGAACAACCAAACTATTTTTTTTAAACAATTGAAATTGATCATAAATAAAGAAAACAGCCAGAGCTTCTAGACTTTCTTGAAAATCGGTTCAACATTGGCTAGATTACCAAGAACATGTAGCACAAATACAGCTTTTTCCATTTCAAGTTTTATTACAAAATTCTTTTTCTTCTTAATTTCCTCCTTTTATTGCGTTTGCAGAATAGAATCTTTGCGGAGCTTCTTTCAATTCAATCGGTTCTCACTCTCTCGGTGATTCCAATGACACTTCTATTTTTGAAATGCCTTTTACATTCTATATTTCGAGTGTTGTTTTGAGCCAATTATCTTTGCTCATAAATTGCCCGGTATTCTTGCCTTCTCCTAGCTGATAAAATAGTAAAACCATCATAGCAATGCCTTTAGAAAAAATTTCGTTATCAGTCTTATATAGTTCTTATTTGTGTGACATACATTATTCGATCTTTTTTTCCCTTCAATTTAACTGAGGTATCCAAATTCACTGTTTTAGAATGATTAAATTCGATTTTGTTCGAATATTGTAAACCAGGAAAGAAAATTAAAAAAATGGCTACTTAAATTTGTTAATTCTCATCAGAAATTCTTCGAAGAGAATAACTTCATATATCTATAATTTCATAATCAATCGTGCGTTCTCGATGTTGTTGCTCTGTTATAAGTATTCCTTGATATTGACTCTTGACCAATATGGTTGTTTTTTTTTCTTAGTCTTTTATCTTGTCGAATTTTGCATCATAGTTTTCCTCCTTGATTCCAGCTAATTTTATGTCCAATGTGAAGTGGTTCGTTTTTCTCATACATCTCAGCCACTTGAATAAATTCAAAATATCAAAAGCCTGAGTTAAGTAACAAAAATTGGGATTGTATATTGATATTTTTTGAAATAAAATAAAAAACAAATGCTGCATTAATTTTATCGGGTTAAATTTTTTTTATAAGTTTTCACTTTAAAAAAGGTTGTTTTACTAGAAACTTGGATTCGTTATGTTTGCATAATCCCCTTTGGAGTTTCACGTTGTTTAATTTTTAAGTAACGGATATGGAACTCGCCTATTGCTTGACTTATTTTTTTTTTTGTATATTTCTTTTTCTTTGACATTATAGGTAAACTTTCTGGTGCGACGCCCTTATGTTGATTATAATTTTTAATTTTTTTATTTTCTATAACTGCAGAGTTAAAAGATGCGGTCTTTCAAATTTTGAAACTTCAAAATTGCTATTTTCTGCCGCCGCCTATTTAATATTAAGGACAATTAAAAATTAGTTTTCTGGAAGCTATATTAGCATACTTTTAAGATTGTAATTTTCACTCCAGGAAATGGAACGGAATATAGAGGGAGTATCCATGTTTATATAGTTTTAAATTCCCACGGCTCTTATTTCATTTATTGTTTTTAATGACCACTTTTATTTGAAACTTGAACTTTGGGCAGGCAACATTCATTCTTATTATTTCTTAAAAACAACCCTTTTAACCATTACCTTTGCGCAAAATTAGGTTAATGTTTGGAACTAACATATTATTTTCTATTCGTGTTAAATGAATATATTGGAATTCGAAGTGGTTTTTAGCAGTGGCATATTAATGCAGTTTCTTGTTTCTTCAAGTAAGTAAATATAAAATTCGCATACTGTTTTTATTCCTGACTTTCAAATGATCTTATTTATTGATGCATCTAAGGACATTATTTAGTTCACATTTCGTAACTGTTTTGAAATATTGGAATGTAATCCTTTAATTATATATAACGCGCCAAGTATTTTTGCTATAAATAAAATTTATTTGCAGAAAAATATATTACAGAAGCTTCTTTGGGTAGCATCTTCTGTTTCATAGTTTTCCTTTAAACGATTGCTTTTTGTTAACGCTTATTATCTATTGACCGTAATATTAGTATAATAATTTTGCTGATAGGATTAAGTGGGATCTAAGATAGCGCTAAATAATGCTTCAAGACTTTTTAAGTGATTGACTATGAATAAGAGAATTGCTATTTTTTTTTTTTTTTTTTTGTGACTCTCTGTGATGGCTTCCAAATAGACTGGGTCATGACCTTTAGGAGTTGGTCAATAATTCTAGAGTATCGCAAAAGTTTTAGAATATAAAATGTCATATTGCAGCAGTGATTGAGGAGTAAAAAAATAATGCGAAAAATCTGCCTGCTTTTCAGAAACCAATTATTCAAATCTGAACTCTCTATTCAGTACACTCACAGTGGTGTGGGCTTTTGAGGAATCTCCCGTTGCCTAATTGCGGATATCCAAACAGAGAGGTATGATTATGGCCCCCCATTTCGTCATCATTGCGATTTCTCATTTCCTTTTTGGGAAAATTCATGGGCGAGAAATTTATTTCAAAAAGTATGAGGTTAGTAAAGGGTTTCTAAAATTTTACAGCTTCTTTGGCAAGCTCAGGGTGTCCTTGCCTATCTTAATCTAAACTAACTTTGCTTAACATACAGAAAAAATTAGAATCACAACAACCAACCCCAACACAACACCCACAAAAAGAAAAAAGTATAGTTTCGATAATATATTGATCTTATTTATTTATACATTGTTTTTCTCTCTTATTTGTTGGAATTTCAGCTACTTGATTGTAACTGGTATGACTAATGGATTTGTTATCCGTGATGTTGCATTTGTTTTATATTTCCTCCTGGAAATAAGAAACTTTTTAAAAGATTATTAATTTAACTGCAAAACTCCCCCCAAAAAACCCAGAATTATTCCTATATGTATTATCACTTTCAAATATAGCTTTACAAGGGTAAACTGAAACTCCAACACAAGGCTTGATTGCCAGGTTTTAGATTATAATCGAAGTTTAATATCAAGATAAGCTAGGGATTATTAGCCATTGCCTTTTCCAATGTTAGATGCTATAATTTGTAATATAAATGCTGCTTTGATCTTAAGGGGGAGAGGGGTGTCTTATTATTTTAGATTCATCATTTTCTTCGAGAATCAAGATGATCTCAGAGCTATCAATTCCCATCATCTGTCAGGCCTTGCTAATGAGATCGTTTATACAAGCAGTTTCTTTGAGTAAATCTTAAAGGGTTGTTTTGTAAACTACCACATAATAAAATCTTGAATGTTTATTCCAGGTAGGCTGTTTCCTTCTGAAAGGCTTTTTTAACTCTTCAAAATGTTTTAACTGAATGAAGCCCTTAATTTTATGGGCTATTATCTGATTTCTTCTAGTTCCTGGTTGAAGTTCAATGCTTCTTGTGGGACTCTTCTAGTACCTTGGTATGGAGGTGGCTCTTATGCAGGACTAGAATCCAGCAAACAACGACACCCGTGTCGAATCGACTTGCCTACAGCTCTTCAACCGCCCTATTGGGCCATATTCATTTTTGGACGATAAATGTGTGGTTAGCAAAAAATTTCCTCTGGTAGTTGGAAGCCATTACTGAGGCAGGCGACAAAGTTTATTAGTAGGTATTCTCTTTGTTTTACTATAGAGATGCCCTAGGGCCGTTAGGATATTTGAGCTCTAATTATGTCTTCTGCCGACTTGAAGAGCACTTGCACCAACTGGCTCTTGACACGTTGTTAACTTTTGCAGATTTTTTTCTAAGCTGGGTGGGAGCGGTATGCACCAATTGCGCCAGCCTGAACGATGTGTGTGGGTTCCAATGCAGTAATTTTATTTTTGGATCTGGGTTTCAATTTTAATTTTTAGGAGCAGTGAAAAGTTTGCTTGGCTCAGTTTCAATTGATTTCCTCGCGCTGATCTCCAACTACATTCTTCAGTGAGCAAGATAATATTTACTGTATATTCTGAGCATACTCTAAGTGAAGTTTCACTTTTATCTATCATGTCTTCGATAACATGTCAAGTGCCAAGCGTTGATATAACTGATACGCAAAGAATGATGTCAATATTATAATAATAAATAATTGATAAAATTGATGGACCAAAAGTTATCAAAGCCTTCTATGTAAATGATAAATGTTGGCTGTGTACTGTCTGTAGAGTAGAACCACTTTCAAGTTCTTGGAAGTTCAGCTGCCTTTGAAGTGCAAAAGTTTAAGATATATTTTATGTGAAGTATCTCACAGAATTTCATGAATACCGAGTTTGATCATTTTTAGTGTGGTCTTTATCATGATTTTTTTAATGTTACCTATGCATTATAAAAGTCTATTTGGTTGATATTTTATGTACAGTATACGTTATTGAGTTATAATATTACAAATTTTATTTCAAAGATGTTTTTAAATTTAAGTTAAGGTTTTGTTTTTTTATTTAAAACTAAATTAATTGACTATCTCTCTATTTTGTCTTTACTTTTGTTTTTTTTTATAAACATTTCTTTTTTATTGTTTGAATAGTTTTCTAGTTTAGTAAACAATTGTACACTTTATTTTTCTTTGCGTTAAATGCAAGGAATAAAAGAACACAATTGTTTGTTTATCCCAATTTTTTTCTATATTAAGCAAAATATTTCTTGCCGGTATTAATAACATTTTTATAAAATGTATGGCCTACTTTATTCAGTTTCACTTACATATTCTTAAATGAGCTTGCTGTTTTTATTTAATTGGGTATCATCATTAAGATCTGGGTGTATAATAAAAGCATCTTTATGCTTGAACCTTGGAAGAGAACCGCATAGCAAATTCTTTAGAAAGTATACCTTCCAATCGAAGTTTTTAAGACATGATGATACTTAAGTTTCATTTTCTTCATTATCGCTTAAAATAACGGAAGAATATTTTAAAATTTATATATTAAAAATTAATTAGCAATTGCTAATAAGTTTACTATTTTCGAAAATCGTTGAAAATGATTGATAATGAACTTATAAATTTAGAAATTATCGAAAGGTTATAATTATACTATAAAAAACTTGACTATTAAATCGTAAGTGCATGCCTCCTCTGTAACATGTAACTGTCTGACAGTTAAAATTGTAAATTTAAACTAAAGTTCATCAGACAAATTTTAAAATATACTGTAGGGCCGATTTAGTTGCCTAGGAGAACTTCATGGAGAGCCCAACAAATTCCTCGCAATCAGCGTAAGTTGCAGGGGATAGGCATGAGCCGGAATGGTGGTTCTAATATTCTAAAAATGATTCTTCTTCAGTGAAATTCTAAAACAATGAGTGAATTCTTCAGTTGTGAAGACAATGAAGTGAGTGGTGAATAAAAAAAAAAAAATTGTTTTTACTTTTCTACAACGAAGAAGCTATCGGAATTGATGGAGGAGGCGATAACCCAGAAATGAATCATACTGCCTGCCAACATTTTTCATTGTTTTTTTTTTTCTTTTCTTTTTAAACGTCTAGCCGTTAGCAACGGCCCTTTAAAGTTTGCCATAATGACAGGTTTAGAAAGTAGTGAGATTTTCTTCATTTCTAAATAGAAGAAAAATAATATAACCAGTTGGGAATTTGTTGAGATCCTTTCGCCAATATTAAAAAAAAAAAAAAAATTGTGCTCACAATTGGGGTCTAGAGAATTAAAGATTGTGTTATGTACTTTGAGATCGCTAATTTAATGTTTTTGCGCTATATTGTTTTGCTTTAATTGTGACCGTCCTGGTAAGCCCCATTTTACTTTATCTTACTCCTAGTAAAAGGAAGTATTGCGATCGTGCCAGATTTTGAAATTGAGTTTTCACCGGAAATATATGTTTTGAGGTCCCCTGAATATGAAAAAATGTTTTTAGCGAATGATATATGTATATATATATATATAGTGTGTGTGTGTGTGTGTGTGTATCGACAATGGTGAAAGACTTTAGAATTTTGCAAGACTTGAGAATAAGACTTCTCGAACATTTACCATTTTACATTTTCAGTACATAGATTCAATTCAGTTTACTATACAGTTCGTTACATGCTTTATGTTATGATTGTTTTATTATTATTTTTTCCCCAGTTCAAACAAGGGTATTTAATTTATTTGGAAATATGTTTAATAACGCTTGTTACATGTTATCTTCATGTTTTGTTAAATTTATTTTTTTGATATTCCTGATTATTTTTTGGCATTAATTCTTTTTTGTTTCAGATTCCGAAACAATTAAGCAGCGTACAAGAAACTGTGAGTATTTAGGAATTATTATATAAATTATTTTTGGTTAAGATAAAATTCCTATACCTAATAGTTTTTGTTGAAATAACCATTTTTTTATCTTAACCAAAAATAGATGAAACTATTCTGTTGTAGCAATTTCAAAATTCCTGAAACTGTAAATTATATCGGTCTTTTATTTCTCAGCTTGATAAATTATATATTTAAAGCAGGCTTTCTTAGTTACTATCTTAGATACTATATACACTACAGTACCTATAGTTTAGTATCTACAGTATATCTATAGTATCTATAATATCTATAGTTTACAGTTTAATGTATATATATAGTATCTATATTATTATTATATATATATAGTATCCCTGGTTTATATATAATATATCTACGCCTATTTGAGAAATTATCTTATAATGATCGGGGCGAAGGATTAGTCAGAGCCATGAAGTAGTTTCTTTGAACTGTAAGAGATTGGAATCTTTTAAAAATATCTTAATATCCAAAGATGTGGAACAAATTGTAAACTCCTCTTTTAATAATTACTACAGAAATATTAGCTCACTGGGAATACCTGAGCCATATTTTGAGTTTCCTTCGTATATAAATAAGTTATGACTCATTTCGCAGATTCGCCTAGCAAGTAAAAAGGCTCCGCGCTTATTTTTAACTGGAATAAAATATGAATTCTCGGAGGTTAAATCCTGCCATCTTTGCAATCTGGTGACACTTATATTTTGCAGCACTTTTTGATCACTTCCCCAGTTTTTTCCTCTCTTAGACAAAAGTATAGCACTACATATCCTATTCAAAATACAACAGGATCTCGCTAGTGATTAATGATGAAAATAAATTAAATAACATTTATATTTTCCTGATTAATGGTCCAAATAAAATTAAGGTAACTCTTGATAGAACAGTGGTGTTGGGTATATCAACAGTGATAACTGGATTTATGTTGGGTTATGTTAGTTGGTAAATCATGCGCCTTCCTACATGAGATCATAAAAATGTTCAAGAATAACTTTATAATATGTGATATGTATATATTACGCACATTCAGAACAATTGAAAAAGAACAAAAAATTGTATAAAAGAGTTAACTTTGTTTATTTATGTTTTGTTCTATGTACTCGATTAAATATGTACTGTGTTTGAAAAGTCTTTGTAAGCAATAAATATACAATACAATATACATGTATATAGTCTCAAAATAAAGTATCCCTCTGGTATTTTATCCATCGTAGCATGCATATTCTTACTATTCCTGACAGGTTTCGGATTTTCATCCATCGTCAGAGCAAATTCACCAATTTCGTGTAGATAGTTCACTTCAACGCAATCTTTCTGTTCCGAAACCGGTCAGGAATAGAAGGAAAATGCATACTATAAAATACCAAATGTTATCCAGCATTGCGGACCCATTCGCATATTCAATAATGTATACCCTCTATGAAACAGAATATCTCTCTAATTAAAGCACATAGATACACAGTGTTTGTGGTATCTTTAAGGCCTTAAATGTTCAAAATGGCCATCTTTCGCCACAATGCATCATCAACAAGATATAGAACAGAGCGACATACCAATTGTATTGTTTATAATGGAATAGCATCAAAGGCCCGCTCAGTTTACTCTCACATCCTGCAGTGTCCGTTACAGTTCCCCAAAGATAAAATCTAGGGGGGTTAAATCCGGAAATCCAGCTTCGGGAGTTAAGTCCGCAGAATTTCCCCAAAGAGAAAGTACTTTATTTTGTGTCACTATATACATATATGCCTTTTTACTTCAATTTATTAACAGTTCGTAGGCTAGATGCTTACTGGTTTAAGATTTACATTTTAGGTAGTGTGCTATTTTTCGTCAACTTTCAAACGTGTCGTTTGGAGACGGAAGCCTATACTTTACTGTTAACATTTTTTTAAAATTAATATTAAGTCGTTATACGTGCTATTCAAACTCCCCAGTTACAAGTTCATGCTCATAATACCAAACCCATGCTCACTATACCAAACCCGGCCCATTAGGTAATGTGTTCAATCGATAATTTTTACTGTGTTCAATCGATAATGCTAAGAGGTGTTGGAGCTCGTGTTCAGCCTCCAACTACTCTACAACATCTCCGTATTGCTCTACTACAAGACTGACATGCCGTTCTTCAAGTGACTATTTAAAACATGATTGCATCGATGCCCCACCGTATCAGGGCCCTTGCAGTTATATAGCCCGAGGAGGCAATACCAAGTAGTACTAGGAGGTGAGAACAATTAGAAAGCTACAAAATTTTGTTAAAAAGATTTCTAATTTATTCGTTTATTTTATTTTTAATTTTAATCACTCCAAATCAAGAGTTAGTGTTATAAATGAACACTAGAAGATATTATTCAGCTAGCAATAAATGCTATTTATTAATGAAAAACTAAGTGTCCCATTCTTTTTATTGGGAGTTTATCATTAATAGTAAGTAAATATATTGCCAAAATAAAAATTTGTGTAAATCAGTAAACCAGTTATTGAATGGATTTTTCATTTCTTTAAATTTTGTCGAAAAAGTTTTTGTTTGCTTTAACCGATTAAAAAGTTGTAAATATTTGCACCGTACAGATTCTTTGGAACTTTCGACGATTAGCTAACCTGTAAAGTATCATTTTAAAAAGTGATCCCACACACGGTACCAATATTCATTTCATATCTCTTTCTTTTACTGCTTCAAGTGGAGTTTCTGTGATAGTGTTAAATTATTTTTCTTTGGCAAAACACCTAATTTTTTATTGCTGAATCATTTTTTGTAAATGCTTATCTATAAAGTAATAACATTTTGCTAGCATAACAATGTGAATTCCAATTTATTTATTTATTTTTTTATTTTAGGTTATCCTGAACCTGAAAGCGAGGTTCGAAAAACTAGCGAAGAACTTAAATTAAAAATTCATCGTGTTGTTGGGACGAACGGACATAAGATTTATCAGGTTATTACAGTAACATATAATTTTTAAATTTTGCAAAATGTTTCTTTGGAAAGGTTAATAATAATAAGGGAAGAGAGTAGCTAAGTTGGTTTGCGTACTGGACTTCCACGCGGAGATCCCGGGCTCGAATCCAGCTTTGCTGCCCTTAGATATTATCTTCCTAGGAGCTCACTGTCCGGTGATGGACAGTGTTGTCTGTAACGAGGGAACACTGTCCGGAGACCGGCCGTACAATGAGAAGGCTCTGGGCGCCAATGACCATACTTGTTGACGCGCCTTAAATTGAAAATAATAATAATAATAATAGTAGTCTTTTATTCAAATACAAGTTACAATTTAATACAATTTGTAAATTGATTACAAACACTAGGCATGGATTCAAAGTCCGTTCGCCAAGTTAACTCTTACTATTAATAATATTTAGTGCGCAATAAATCATAAAAAATCAAAGTATTGGTTTATTTTATAACTTCCATGAAATAAAGATTCATAAGCATAATTAATGTAAATAATAACTAAATAAATAAACATATCTCTTACTTTAAGTAGAATTAATATAATAAAATATACAACATAAAAACTTTTGAAAAAAAAGATAGGAATTTGGTTATTTATTAAAAATTAAATTCACTAATAAAAAAAATTCTATACTTCAAGGCGGATTCAGTGTACTTATATAAATTTTCCCGTCCATAATCGCCAATCAGATATCTGCATTAAAACATAATATATCTCTTAACGTTTATTCAGAGTTGGTTGTCCTTTTTCGATTAATTTCAGCATGGCACCTAGTAGTATTTGCATTGAAAAAATGTACACTCTAAACAGTGGTTCCAACATTTTGGTTTTATATGTTTTTAAGGCAATTGCTCTTCAGTTTGACACCCTTTCAATGTAATCTATACATAGATTTTTTTTTGACATGACCAAACTTTCGGGCTGGATTCCTTTTATCAAATCACTAAACTTATCCCCTGAAATGTCCTTACAGAGTTTGTTCGAAAACGTTTTGGGCTGTTCTTTGAATTTGTTTAAAAACTAATCAATTTTCAAAAAATTGGATTTCGTTAAATGTTGTAAAGAAATGCATTTATAAAAAAGGAATAAACGCCAAAAGCATGGATCAATATTATGTTTTAATAGACAAACGGCGTCGAAGTAGAGTTATCTGTTCGCATTGCTCAATTCGTGGTGAAAAAGTTCTCTATTGAAGCCATTTATAAAATATATTCCTTATGATAAACCGATGTTTTATCAACAGTTCTTTCTTACTTCCATTTTAGTATAGTTGTCGAGAAGATGGAAAGTTTCTAACGAAACATGAAACAAACAAAAGAATGGTTTTTGGACATTTGTAGTTAGTCGTACATGTATAAGAAGGCATTTTTAGACGACATCAGGGGAATTTTGACTTCTGAACTAAAAAAAATTTATTCTAAGAAATCTACATATAACTGAGAAATTTGACTGTTTTATATCCTGAATATATCCTACATATAACTGAGAAAATATCCTGAATATAATAAATTTAAAATTTATTTTTTCATGCCAAACGATCCCTTACAAAATGTCTTCGACCGTACAAATCCCTTTGTGTAGAGGAATCTCTGCTCTAAATCATTGTCTCCTGACTTTCATAAAATTTGCCACAGTATCACTTTTTCTATTATTAGTTTTAATTAATCAAACCAGAAATCAAAGATGTTAAAAATCAGAGTTGAGAAAAGTATAGTTCCTTTCAAAATTTGCATTTGAGATATCTCCTAAATTTAATCCTTCCTCAATTTTTTTTTTTATTATTTTTTTATTTTCATTTTTAGGTCAGTGCCAAAGAATCCAATCAAGAATACATTATGGTATGTTAATTTAATTTTCCCTTATCAAAAATGAATAAACAATGCTTGGCATACTAACCAAAAGCACTAATGAATAGCGCCGAATAACATTAGCAGGGCTTCATCTTGCTTCTTTATTTTTTTAATTGCTTATTTTTTTTAATTAATCACCAAACTTGTGAAAAATATTCATTATCTTTTTAATTTACATTGTTCCTCAAATAGCAAAAATACTTGTTGGGTAGATCCCGATCAGGATAGTGTTATTAGATCTAAATTAGCTTTGTTCGCGCACGATCGTTTGATCGTCATGCTTGGAGGGCCTTCCGGACAAAGGACGGAATATGGTGCTCGAAACTTGACAAAAAAAAAAAATCATTTTTTTTCTTGTGGTTTTTTTTTTTGCAATAATAGACAGAATTTTAACTGTCAATACAAACTCGAATATTAGCGGAAGTTTCTGCTGATTACTTTCCTTTGTAGTTTTGTGTGGCAAAATTAAGTGATCGTAACATCTTCGTAATTTGGGAAGCCAAAGATGTCTTAATGTTCAAAGGGAATCAAAAGGAGTTACGAGGAGGAAATAAAGTTGTACAAGAAGGAGTAATATGACTCTTCTTTTGAATATTTAAAAATAATGTATTTAGCTATTTTCTTGAATTTCTTTCACAAGTTTTATGTTTTTTATCGTGGAGTAAAATTAACGAGAGCAGTAAAGGAAATGATTTGCGCGTAGCCGCATACTCTAGGGCCCGCGCGGAGGTCTCTGGTTTTAGCTCAGCAGGCTGCCTTTAGATTTTTATCTTCCTGGGGGCTAACCCGGTGATAGGCAGTGTCGTATATTTCTAGAGGACACTGAAAAGGTCCCGGGACGTATTTTTCAGGTTACAGTGCCCATAAAATTCCATAAAAATAATCTAAATTTGTTGTAAAAGCAATCAGTTATCCCCATATTATTTTATTATTATTTGTTAATATAAATATAATCAATTCAAGCAAATAGGTAACAGCGGGAGAAGAAATTAGTTATCCTTATTTCGTCATTTAGGGCCGAATATGAATGATACTGTTTTTTTTGATTAACCGTTACGGTTCTCATTATATAAACGTTACGAGGCTTGATACGATTGGCGGGAAGATTCGAATGCTCGTTTATAACGTCTTAATTAACTAACTTTAAGAACGCGCTATTTAGTGCGTATGTGACCGACCGCAACTGTTAAATATTATTGTTTTGAATGAAACAAAAGTTAATGAAATTTTCTTTTTGAAAATTACTTGTTATTTCTTATAAAATTCTTTAAACCACTTACTGTAATAAGATTATTGTAATTATTTCATTGCAGAATGATATGGCGATCTTTTTATTCATTTTTCCCTCATATGTTTTTTAGATAGCTTTGATTATTTATTAGGCCGGTAGGTTTAATAAAAGGGCAAAATTTGTGTAAGGAACTAGTCCTTATTCCGAATGGAATTCTTTTTTTTTTTTTTAATTTCTGTACACAATCTAAAAAAAAGTGTGTTTAAAAAAAATTCATGATCCCCTACTTGTCTTTCGTTGTGCTTGTAGGCTTTCCATGAAAGTAAATATGTATTATTTTACTGTGCGTTAGAAGCTATTGATTGGTTTTGTGATTTTCTAAAGTAATGAAGTTCAGTATTATGACTACAATTGAAATTGAACAACGAATTCTTAGATTTTTTTTGTATTTGGTTATTAGTATTATTCGATTGAATCTCTTGGCCTATTCTTGAAAATGGTGTCGGCGGAGAAAAGGGAAAGATATAACAGAATACATTCAAAATGCACTATTTTTTGTTTACACTTTATTTTTCAACCTCTCATTGCTTTAATTTTTTCCAACACTCTAAATTTGTTTTTTATTTTAATTTATTTTGCTAATTGCTTAAATAATTAAATAATCCATTTTTACTTTTTATTGTACTGTTTAGGCGGATAACTTAGTAAGGAGTGAAGAAGAAGGAGAACCGATATCTTCCAAAGACGAGGATATATCAGAAAACGAGGCCACAGAAGAAAGTGGCAGAGACATGGATAACGCCAAAGAGTCTTCCGTAAGTTAATTTTATCTCATGCTAAGAAATGACTATAGCATTTCTTGTATCTGTATATTTCGAATTATTTTTTTAAGTGAAGAAGCTGTATTTTTTTTTTTTAATTATTTATATTGCTCTTATTCATTTAACTTCCTCTATGAGTGCGCCGGCCTGGCGAGGATAAGGTTTCTTTAATTGGGGACAGGCAATCCCGAAGCTATGAGCTTCATGACGGAGCCGCTCTCAGCTTTGCTAGACTGGTAGGAGGGCAAAGCTGGGGGTTGTGCTATAATTTAAGGGGATCCACAATATACCTCGTCTTGTAGGACGCAGTGGAATGAGGCTCCCCCCCCCCGTTTCTAATCTAATCTATTCATTTAACTAACTTTGCAGTCAACGATTATACATGAATTTTTTACATATTTCTATAATTAGTTCTCGGAACAAAATGTGGCCTTTTATGTATATAAAAATATAACTAAATAATGTGTTAGGTTTTCTGTAAAAATTCTTTTAGTAGATGAACTATTTTACCCAGGTTAGCAAAGCGTGGAAAGCTTGCTTCTGCAAGAACCTTTTCAAATTATTTTTAGGGAAAAGTAATTAAATTTTGTGCTATAGGGAAAATTGAAAACTATGACTTTTAAATAATGAAAGAAACCCATTTAATTTTATTGAGTTTTATAAAATATATTTTACAATAATTTTATCATTAATTGGAAGTTGACCTTATATCATGTTTACATGAAATATTTTTGAAAAAATTAGAGGTAATTGTAAGCACTTTCAACTTGAAAACTATCACTATCTTCTAAATTATCCAGTGTAGACAAGTTCGTACTAATTGAGGTAAGGTTGACTCAGCTTTTACGTGTTGATAAGGAACCATTAAAAGCACCCTCACAACTGGCTGAGTTAGAAAGGTACAACATAATTCTTAGAAATTCTAAGCGGTGCCTTTTCGTAATCACCTCTTTTTATCTGCTTTTTGCGATTTTCAGTGTCACAAAATGTTACAATAAATGGTCACGGTCGGAAGCCTGTCTTAAGATCCGATAAAAGAAACTGTCTTATTTCGTTTTATTTCAATAAAGCAGTTTTAAAGAAACTACCGAATAATATCTCTTTAACATATTAAAACTATACTTACATATTACTAACGTTAATCATGATTATTTAGGGTTCTGCTGACTCACCTCAAAAAGCCGAGCAAAATGAGGTTAGTAAAATTCTTCATCTTGCTTAATTTTAAACCATTTTATGCAAATAATATTTTAGAGTGTTATAATATTCAGTAGTGTAAATAATGTTCCGTTTTGTAAGGGTATATTCATAATTGAGCTTAAAACATTTTGGGGTTATTTTTAGAGGAAATAAACTTAGCAAAATTTATCGAAAAAACTAGACAGAAACCGAATTGTAGAAATCTGTTGTGAAACACTGAACTTTCTCTTACAGCAGTTAATTTAAATATGAAATTGGCAAGATTTCCTTAACTTTTTTTTTTTCACTCAAGATGCCAAATAAATATTTTTTCCTACACATTCGGGGCGTACTTATCTTCTGTAGGATATATTTTGTGTTTGGCTAATTTTTATATTTTTAGATCTAAAAACTATTGATATATGTACTGATGTTCGTGTTGTTAATTTTGAGGGAACTTAGATTTTAATTGTCGATAACTGTCTTGAGTTTTGGACTACAATAAAATCACATTCATATAGCTGCTATGTACATAAAACCAAAACTCCGTCATCCATTATGTTTAGTATGATATTAGTTAGAGAAACCAAACGTTAAGTAAAAGTTCTAATTATAAAAAAAATTTATAATTTTTATTAAGTCGGTAAGAGAAATTAGTGTGTATTTCATACCAGAGATAAATATGTATATATATTTTCATAAGTTGTCGGATCCCATTAGATAGCAAGCGAAAGTAGGTCATTCAATTAAGGCTCCACCAATCTCCTATTTTCTAATTATGATATATATATATATATATATAAAATGTGTGTGTGTGTGTATGTATGTATGTATGTAAAATTTCGAATCAATTTCAACTCTGTTTCCTTTGACCTATTAATTAATGCAAAAATCTCTCTTCTATTGCTCGCTAACGCGCCTCAAGGACTTCGAGCTTGAAATATATTTGTGAAATCAGAAAAAGGATACCTACCTCTTGGGCTGCCCCAGCCAGCGAATTGTAATAATGGGGAATTGATAGGGAATATGAATCGCACTTTATTGTTAATAATAATAATAATAATAATAATCATAATCGTAATATATGTTTCCTTGGAAATCTACATATTCAGAATTAAGACAGGTAAACATTACATGCCAGTAGACTCTAGACATAGTAATAAATCTATCAAATCAGTTAACTACGTTTTCCTATACTGGGTTTTATTACTACTAGATTATTATTGATAGTTTCTCCCAGAATCGCATCGCACGTAATCAAACATTCGTTGATTGTGCAAGAAAACACTTTCATAGTGACTTTTTTAAAAATAAATTCTATTTTTTTTCCAAATTTTACAGCGAGAGTCAGTAAACTCGACCCCACTTAGCAACGGATCAAAAGAGGGGCATGAATCACCAACAACTTTACCTCAAACTTCTGCTGACGACGATGATGAAGAGAATAATACAGGAGATTCTGGGGTTTCTAGCCCAGGAGACAGCAAGAAAGATGGTAAGTAATGTGGAGAAGGATCTTTGAACCTTGAACCAGCATTAAGACTATCTTCTTAGATAACCATTAAATTTTAATCTTTGTTTTACCTTTCATATTTTGAAAGTCTTTTATTTGCAGTCCTTTTGAAATCACCTACTACTAAAGAAGTTAAACGAGAACCAGTTGAATCTCCTAAGTCTCCAAACGGTTCAGACATTTCTGAAGCGCCGACGGAAGCTGTCCAGCAACCTACGCTTAGGGTTAGAAGGTCAGATGATCTTTTTGAAAGGGGCGAATTTGAAAATATTGACAAACTTGTACAGCAACCTAAGGTAAGTTTATTTTTTTGTAAGTGCGATTTAGAAATTAACTAGAAATGAGAATTAGAAATTTATTCAAAATAATAAATTTTTTGTTTATGTTGATCGCTTGATTAAGTCAAGTTATATGTTACTTGATGAATGTCCGTACAATTAATGAACCTCTCCAAATCCGCTAAATTGTGTCAGGCATTATAAACCTCTTTGTTTATATCATGTTATTTGTTACCAGCAAGAATCTGGTGAGGAATTGTATATGTGCTCAGTATGTCCGGATCGCTTCTCAAGTGGTGCTGCACTTGAAGCTCATATGGCCAGGACGGGACATTATAGCATATCTGCTCATCCTGAACAGCCACAAACAGCCCAAGGTCCCATGCAACAGCTTGCACAGCAAGTAAGTCTATAATGGAATTTATGATATAATGTTTATAAATGGATAATTATTTCTACTAATATTTTTTTCTTTAGGTTCAAAGGATTCCTGCCTCATTTAATTCCCAGCCTTATCGACCTGATCAGGCTGTTCCTCCATATGGTCAAAATGCCTACGCTCCTCAAAGGATTAATATGCTAGGTAAAGATTTTGAATATATAACACTTTTCCTATAAAAAACTGGAATCCTCTGTCATTATAATAATATCAGCTTTTAAGTAGTAATTTCCTATTTCTGTTTTTTATTTATTTAATATTTCCTTCATAATTATCTAGCACATCAAAATGCTATAGTAAAGGCCAAAGAAAATTTATGTCTGCATCTCTAATATTGTCTATTTACTAATCATATTATCCTTTCAGATTCCTATCCTTTTAATATCCTAAACAACCTATCAGACAACCCTGACGTTAATAATTACTCAGGTAACCTATATTTTATATATATGCGATAAATACTTTGTATTGAAATAAAATGACCGTATGTTGAATATGTGGATGGGTCCGCAATGCTGGATAACATCTGGTATTGTATCCGTCGTAGCATGCATATTCATTTGGTTCCTAACCGGTTTCGGATTTTCATCCAGTCAGAGCACAAGTTCGTGTAGAGTTCATTTCAACGTAATATTTCTGTTACACTCACACTTGCTGGTTTGTTGGTTGTATGTTGTATGTGTGTGAGGTTATAAGGTTATCTTACTATGTGTGTGTGTTTAATGACAAAATGGAATCATTATAAATTATGATTAGATATCAGAAAATAGTGTATAATAAATAGCATATTTTGAAGAATACTTTATGACTAAATTTTAATAGTGTTGTTAAAATAAGCTCAGTGTTTTATCAAGTTATTTTTATAAGGGGGGGATAAGTTATTTCAGGAAAATACTGCACTAATAACAGAATAGATAAAGTTTGAAGAAAGGCAATGCAAAGTTTATGGACAGTCAAAAGCTTGTACAAGTAATAAGTAAATGTGAAATATAAGCAGGGTTCATACAATAAAATATTTAAATAAATTCATATGTAAGAAGGTTGACAGCAAAGGCAAATTGGAGATGATATTGAAATAAACAAAATAGAGGAAATCAAATATATTGGTTTTTGTATTTTTTTTTTCCTGCTCATTTTTAAATGTTAGTGATTTGTGTTTAAGTTACATTAAGAATATGTTGAGAAGATGTTTGGCTTTGTTAAGGTATTAGGCTTTGGCAAGGTAGGAGATTTTAAAAATATATCATGCAAATAGTCTGTATTTTAATCGGAGGAAGAAGAGGAAGAAGAAAATTTGGTTCCAAGAAAATTTGGTTCCACACGGGTAGTGAATTATAAGATGCATGCTCAGGCTTTTTTTTTTTTTTTATGGACCTATATTTGTATTTTTTTTAATGACTCTCTCTCTCTCCATCGTCATCTCTCAATCCTCACTCTCTCTCTCTCTCTATATAATATTATATATATACTATCTATATATATACTATTAGATATATCATATCAAATATGATGGTGTGTTTTGTTTGTCTTTTTATACTAGTTGGTGGTATGTTATGTAATATAGTCTAGTGTGAGGAATGACCTTGAAGAGTGTAATCTCAAAAACTTCCTTATGTTTTTGTGGATAGTCATTATGTTTTCATTAGGTTTTTGTGGGTTGTCTTGTGTTTGTATGTTTTTATTTTTTGTTTGTAGAATGTCCATTTGTCTTCCTTTTGTGCCTGGGTGTAATAGGACCACTGTTTTTTCTATACTTTGTGGTTGCTGGTTGTTTTTTATAAGGTGGTATAAGTGGAGACGGTTTTGTTGTATTTGTATGAGCGTAGGTGTTCTTTAAACCTGTCTTTGAGGAGTCTTCCGATCTGGCCTATGTACATGCAATTGCATTCGTGGCAAGAGAGTTTTACAGGCTGGTTGTTTCTGTATGTATGCATATTTCGTTTATAAGTTTATTGTTTGTTCTGAATGCTGTTCTCAAGCCTAGTTTTTGAAAAAGTTTGTTAGTTTGTAAACCTCATCCCCAAGGTATGTGAAAGTGGTGAATATGTTGGGTGTTTGTGGGGTTTTCGTCTTGGTTGCGGTTTAGTCTGTTTTTTCTTAATAATTTGTTGATAACGCTAGCAGGGTATCCGTTTTTTGTGGCTATGGTATAGATGATGTTGAGTTCTTGTTTGTAGTTGGTCGCTGTAAATGGTACAGTTTCTAGCCTTCTTCTTCCCCTGATTAAAATACAGATTATTTGCATGACATATTTTTAAAATCCTCTACCGTGCCCCATTACAAAATAGCTTAACAAATGCCACCATATCCTCCCAACATATTCTTAATGTAATTCAAACATAAATCATTATCATAAAAAATAAAAAAGAATACATTTGATATCCTCTATTTGTTTATTTTAATATCATTTCCAATTTGCCTTTGCTTACATACCAAATTGTTTACATATTTTCTTGTATAACCCTGCTTATATTTCACATTTACTTATTGCTTGTTGCTTTTGATAGACTATAAACTTTGCATTGCCTTTCTTTAAACTTTAACTACTCATTAGTACAGTACTCTCCTGAAATAACTTATATCCCCCCCCCTATAAAAATAACTTGATAAAACTCTGAGCTTACTTAAGGACACTATTAAAATTTAGTTATAAAGTGTTCTTCAAAACATGCTATTAACACTATTTTCTGATGTCTTATCATATTTTATAGTGATTCCATTTTGTCATTAAACATACACTCATAGTAGCATAACCTTATAACGTCCAGATAAACATGGAAAAACCGGAGCACCTAGCCGAAGGGAACCCACAGTAATAATAGATGATAGTGGCACCTGTGTTAATGTTGTGCTGAAAAGAACTGGACAGGCAAGGAAAGCCACAGCCATGCTCAACCCAGTTCTCTGGAGTACCGAAATCTTTCCTAGTACGAAAAAACACATTTGCAATCTTAAAGCTATAGCAACATACCGGGCTCAGATGAGGACCATGACAAAGCAGTTCAGAGTGAGAAACTACTAGCAGCCGAAATGGATTTTTGGAGACGGTCTGCTAGAATAGAAAATCGAGGGGGGAATAGTGAAGAATTCCGAAATTAGAAACATTTTAGGAATAATGGAATACCTCGTCATGGCAATAGAGAAGCAGATGCAGTGGCAGTAGCATCTCATGACAATAGAGAAGCAATGGCTTGACCACGTAAAAAGAATAGAAAATAGAAGATTGGCGAAAGAGGTTTTCAAAAAAAATATAACGATCTAACCAATAAAGTATAATTAGGCCCTAGATAAAGTATAATTTGATTCATCTTGCAAAGAAGATAGATATTTTATAAATTCCAAATTATGGTGATAGTTTTCAATTTATTCCTGATGGTAGGTCGGAATTTCTCTTTGGTCGAGGTCGGAAAATCAACAATATCTAATACAGTACTGTCTTTTGAGGTCAAGTCTAGAGTCTTGTATTTGGTTATCAGTCCAGTAACCGGAATTTTATATCAATAAACCTAGGTAAAGTGGAGATGTACATTTCGACAGAATGTGGATTTGATTTTTGTATTAGGTAGTTTTATGCGATTGCAAACATTTATCCCCCCCCCATACTAATTATTATATTCGAAGGTAAAAATTCATGACTTTCAGTCTTATATCTATTTTTAAAGGATCAGTTGTGGTAAAATTGTTTGATAAAATAGTATGAATAACTGCTGGACAAAAGAAGTAGTAGCAGCAAAACTTACAATTTTAGGCCAAATTTTTGTATCCAAACTCGTTCATCCTCCCCATGTTTCGATCATTGCACTTAATCAATCATCTAGCATTTCTCTATAATTGCAGAACAAGATTGTTTTGAGTGTTAAGGAAAACCCAAGATTGTAAAGTGAGGACTGGGCTTTTTGCTGCAAAATGCAATAAAGAAATTCCAGGAACACCTCTCTCTCTAAAGGATACTTTAAATTCCCTTAAGGAATCACAGAAGCTTGGGTGGGTATTTCCCCCTCTCCCACCTGGTAATAAACCAGGCTGTTAAATCCTCTTTCGATGACGGTGTCGCTGTCGGTGAGGAGATGTGTTGGAGTTTTCTCCATCTCCACACAGAATCTGCATGTGCCTTCATTTTCTCTGCCCAGCTTCCTCAGGTGTCCTCTGAGTCTGCATGCCTCTTACAGGCATGTGCAAACGGATCTTGTTTTTACTCAGGCTGATGCAGCAGGCCTTAGCCCTCTTCTGGTTATAACCTCCAGACAGACCTTCAGCCTTAGCCCCGGGGAGAGTGTTCTAGAGGCGCTGTTTTTGCCACCTTCGCTTTCTTGATTTCTTCCAAGAGTAACTGGTGCTGAATCCGCTAAAGGGCTCAGGCCCAAGAGAGGAGATGCCGCGCCTTCCTTTGCCAGGGTATCGGCCACTTCGTTGCCTTGCACGCCGACATGTCCCGGCACCCAGAATAGGGTAACTTTATTCCTTCTTCTTAGGTCGTTAAGCTTACCTACGCAATCCCAACCCATTTTAGAACTGAAAGCACAACAGCTCAATGCTTTAATGGCAGCGTGGCATCCTGTCCCGATAGGATAACTATCTCCTAATTCCGATATCCCCTATCGAGGTTAAACTGAATCCACCTTCCAGTAGCGAGAATTTCCACCTGGAATATGCTGGGAAACATACCCATGGGTTCCTCCGAGTATTTGGTTCTAAGCCCAGACATCCCTGCCCCAGTTCCCTCGAGGGTCTTGGACCCGTCTGTATACCACTTAGTGGCTTGCTTGCTAATAAAAGACAGGGCGGATCCCTTACTCCACTTCCGTGTGTGACGAATAAAATCCCAGATGTTATGCAGCATCACGGACCCATCCACATATTTTAACATATGTGAAAATAGCGTTTGATGTGAAATCCGCATAAAGTTCTGTGTTTAGTATCTCAAAAAGTGGCTTAGTTAACTTTTCTACAATCATCGTTAATACATACTTAAAAGATCAGTACCAAGAAACAGAAGCATATGGTGTGACAGACAGATCTCATGCCTTATGTGAGGGCAAACTGCACATCCAGAAATATTTTATTGTTTTAAACGGCCCGATATTTCATTGTTTTTTCTTTTTCTTTATTTTCAGGACCACAGGTGAAATTGACTCCTGTTGGACAAAGCGCTTCTCCACAGTCTTCTACACTTCCAAACCTTCCGCCTGGTATACAGTTGCAGAAAAGGCCAGCTCAGCAGAATTTAGAAAATTCTCAGCCAAAACAGAGGTATCTCTTTTGCTTATATTTGATTGGTATAGTTGCTTTTATGGAAGAGTTTGACATATTTCAAGTAGAAACGAATTTCTGTATCAATATGTGGGTTATATGCCAACTTAAGCGTAATTGTATTTACAGACGTGAAGAGATGCCAGCCAATCCTTCAGTCAAACTTCCTAGTTCCATTACACTTGTAAGGCCTTCCCAACAACCAGCTCCACCCAAAAAACCGGACAATAGTGTAGCTGATATTTTGGCCAACAGAGGAATAACGGTAAGTTTTAGTGCTATGAGTAAAAACATAAAAAAAATAAAAAATAGCGCTAGGAAATATTATAGAATGGCCCTAGAAAAGTTAAAATGTAGTTATTCCAGAAAATATAACGCAGTTATAATGCATAAGTAAATCTCATTATTAGATGATTCCTTCTGGTGGAAAGGTACTTCCTAGTGGGAATATGAGTAGGGTTCCCTTAGCTCAAGGTGGAGTGTCGCAACTTAATAGCTCCGTCAGCATTACACCATCAGCTAGATCTCAACAGGTATGAAGGCACTGGCAATCAGTTTTATTTAGTGCTTACATGTAAAAATATCTTTTGAATGTAGTATAAAAAAAAGGCACAGTTTTGAAATTTTTCTATTGTTGAAAAGATAAAAAGTATGAAACAAAAATAAATACTTCGGTTAAACAAAGTTTACATAGTTTTCTATGAACACAGCTTTCTTACGATCGCTAAGATGCATGTATTTGAATGAATATTTAACTTATTGCCGGCGTAAATTGCAAACTCTTTCAGCTCATTCGGTTTATCTGCTTCCATAGAGTGGGGTTAACAATGAAACAATTTTATGTAGGGGAAAGTGCTTGTTGTTACAAATTTCAGTTAACATTTTTTAATTGCTGTCTGTAGCACCCAAAATTGCAGAAAATTGAGTAATTTATTTTGTTTCATTTATTTCTACTAATTATATATTTTTTTGAGATTTTTCAAAATGAAGTAACATTTAAATAATTCAAATATTATTAAAATGCGCATACCGTAACAATATGCCCTTCGGTGGGGCTTGTTGTTACATGAGGAGGTTAAGTTGTTAGAATGTATAAAATACATGTTTGGGTGTTTATTTTAAGGAAATAAAACTGAAATATGTTCAATAAACAAATGATCAGATCTTTATTTTAATAATAATAGCAGCTTGATTATGATCTAAACATGGATTATTACAAACTTAAATACTTGAACATTCATTCTCTTTCTATTCACTGTCACTACCCATCTCTAAGTCCGAGTTACAATTGTGGCAAATATATCTAGGGTCATTTTTAACACATTTTGAATGGGCCCATTTTTTGCACTGCATGCATTCAACTCAATTTTCTCCACCTTTTGACTGCGACCATAGTTTTAGACATTTCAGCCATAGCCAGTCCTCACCTTCTTCGCCGGAACTTGATGATGGCAAATTATTGTTTTGATTCTTGTTTACAGCTTTGGAGACTCAGATTTAATTTTTGTTAGAATTGATAACTTTCTCGTTTTTGGCTTCATTTCTTTTATGATCTGCCGTGTTTTGATTTAAGATATGCAGTGGGGCAAGAACACATAACAACATGCTCCAACCAATGTAACAACTAACCCCACTGACGCTATTTCGCTAATTAATCCGTAAACACATAGGTCAAAGAATACTAGCGCCATCATATTGGATTGAAATTATTGTTAAGGATGTATGAATTAACAGCATAAGTATGAAAGAAAGCCTTACCTTTAGTAGTTTTCAGATCAGTTTTCGGTTTCAATAATAAAATGTAGCTTTCACTATAATATTTCGAGGAAAGTCACACAATGCCGCCATATGCAACAGAATCTTAGCGGGAACTGGTTACAACAAACAGCACTCGCATATCTCTCAACTTTGACCATTTAGGAAATGCTTCTCGCAGCCGATTTTTTAAAAATTGCACTGTAACAACAAGCCCCACCTTCCCCTACTGTAAAATACAGTTGATACAGAGTGTATCAACTGAATTTGCTCTGTGCAAGTCTATGTTATTACACTGTTTGACAAAAACATCCTGATGATGGGCGAACGCTCGAATGACCACAAAGAAGCAGGCTATCACGGAATATATCTCTAATAATTGTTTTGTTTAGAATGTCATAGATATTTGTGAGTTATTCCCGCATGTAGTATTAAAATAATTCTAAATAAAATAGAAACTAAATCGCTCAGCGCGAACTCACATATTTGCGCGAATGTCTTCTAAAAGTAATTTCTTAATCATTTTTATCTTAGAATTCAGATAGAATTAAGACATTTTATATAAAAACTAAATGTGTTTATTTGAGAGAATTAATTTTTTTTTTCTACATCAGTTGAATATGTGACGATTATTACATTAAATTTAGTGGCTAAAGTTCTACTTTTTCTCAATAGTGAGTTACACACTACTTTCTCTCACGTGTGTGTAAAAGTAACATTATTCAACTCTAACCAGCCCGACATCTTGGGCAATTCGCAAAAACAAGATCAAAACAAATCCCAGATTCAGCGGAACAGGTTAATAGATTAAGAGTGTATTTGACTTGAATTTAAAATCCGTTTCACTTTTTTTTTTTTATATTCATATAAATTAAGAAACAATTTAATACATATGGTTGCAGAAAAATCTAATATTTAACTCAAAAAAAAGATCTTTACAACCCTCGTATTTTGTATTTTTGTCAAATTTACTTTGTTTTTAAGCAACCATATGCTGGCCGAGCACTTCCTACTGTAGATTTAACCTCGGATCCTGATCATCCTGCTCCACATCATCCGATGCAGCAATCTGCCCACCATGCACAACAGCAAGCGCAGCGTATGCGGAATAGGACACCGGCAGGAATGACACCACCACATGGACGTCCTCCAATGCGAGTCAGTTGTCAAGTTTGTGACAAAGTTTTTAATTCACAAGAAGCACTGAACCAACATTTACCATCCCATAGAGGCATTCATAATAAATTACCATTTGAGTGTAAAGAATGTACAGCCCAGTATCCAACAGCACAAGGTCTAGCCGTACATAAGCAAAAATATCATAAAACATCATCAGCCATATTGGATATGGCAATTCCTGTAAGTGATTCAAATAAATATTAATTTTTTTCTTCCCCACTAAAAGCTCATGTTTTCTAGAAATGAATCAAGGTGATTCAGATAAGATAGATTATAAATTGATCGGTTGATTGGATATGTAACATTTTCCATAGAAAGTCCATCGTCTCTTTTATGCAATTTTTTTTTTTTGTGTATGTGTGGGAATTCCCTATTTGAAAAGGAACTTTAGAATCCTCGAAATTATCTAATTCTCAGTTATAGGGAGTTCTGCATATGCAGTCTTTAATTTCCTATAATAACGTATAGGAAATGATTTTCCTAGAAAGAATTTCCTATAGGAAAAGAAATATATTGACAAATTCTGAATCGATCTGGTAATTTTTTTTTTTATCCTTTAGGTAGTTGATCTTAAACAGAACGGAGTATTGCACAAACTTGCATCGCTGGGTGTGCGAAATTTCATACCTCTAGCACAACTTCATAATCAACAAAATACGGGACAATTTTGTCTTCCTATTGTGTCGGTTGAATTAGCCAACAATCCTGCGTTCTGTAATATAAGTAAGTATATCTTTTACAATTGACCTTATTTTACAATTGAAGATTTTACATCATTTATGATCGTTTGGTGAATAAAAAATTTTATGATTACTTTCCTAGGTGGAATTGGCGCTTCAAATTTGTTACCTTTGGGGCCTCTGAAGAACATATCACCTTAAGCTTCCAATCTTATTAGTCTGTTCCTCTGGAATTTTAATGAATCTGTCATGGTTGGTATTTCACTAACTTAATTTTTATAAGCATTGTTATTAATGTAAATAAAGGTATTTTTTTGTTCACTTTAATTAATACTAATAATTACAGAAATTATATTAGTTTAAAGATCTTAATTTACAAAAGAAATGTTTTTCAGCATTTTGAGAATGCCAATTCCCAAAAAAGACGATTAGTGTAATATTTTGAAAGAGAAAAATTGATAATTAGATATATAATCAAATAGAAGAGTTTTATTAAAAATTCTGAAGTGTGATTCGCTAAAACACTGTTCTAAGTGCTCGTATTGCGTTCGCATTATGTTTTCAAAATTTAAGGTAGTTTCCGACTTTTTGAATTCCTCAATGGAGCCGAGTCTGAAACCTACAATTTTGATTCTCTTAGGTGACCATTTAGCAAAGCATGACAAAATTTTGGTATTTAAAGATTTATATTAATACAAATTCAAGGGGCAATGGAAACTCATAATTTGAGAAAAGACATGCATTTCAGCAATAGAAAAAAACCTTGATGTTTTTTAAATAATATTGTGTGTCCATGAGAAGTAAGAGCAAGCAGGTTGTGACAAAAAAAAACAACTCATTTTGTTCATTTGTCCTACCATTTATAAACACGCGTAGGCGTGAACTCGGAAGCGTAAGAAGAGCTTAATGAAGCACGCAATTATGAAAATTAACAAGGCAATAAAGTTTTAATTGGCTTACCTTGAAGATGCGGTTATGATGAATGAGAAGCATATGTTGAGCCGGAGAAGCTGTGAAACACGCTAGGAAGCGTAAAAGGGTATAAAGGAGGCTGCGTATATGTGTAAATATGTTCGTGTATGGGTGAGTATGAAAGGAAATTGCGGGAAAGGTAATTAGTGAATGAAGCGGAAGCGTGCGTTCGTTGATGCGAATAAGAGCTCTCGGAAGCTGGTTGGAGGCAGAGATGAAAGGCCTATGTTGTAAACGCAATACAACCGTGGAGGCGGTGAAACTTAATGATGAAGCAGTAAAGATTCTGACGCAGAGAACGAATACACACATATGCACGTGAAGCTAGCCAAACCACAAGTGAAGTAAAGGGATGATTAACCAGGGAAAAGGGGGTGGCTATGAAGGGGAAACCAAAGTCCGGAGAGACGCGGGAGAAGGCGCGAACGCGCCAGAGAATTGGCGGGAGAGAATCAAAAAAGGGGAGAAAAACAGGATGTCTGGCCGGACGACGTGGAAGTTTTACCCCTACAGACACAACCGGGCAAGACGATGCAACAATATATATACATGCAAGTGCCAATCTATCAGACGAATGTTATATTGTAGAGAGCCCAATAATGAACAAACACATTTGATTTCTAAAGAGCTCAGATTCCTCGGAACCACCAAAACAATTTTTGCAGAAAAATTTTACAGATAAACTTCGGGTTCATGGATTTTTTTTTTCTGAAACCTTCGTGCCAGATGCGGTGGTAGTAGCTAAACGGAATGTCAAGTTTTTGAGCTTCCTGAGATTTTTCATTTTTTGATGAGATATAATGTTCATACGCATACAGGCCGTTTGCTAAAACAATTTTTCGTACTGAGGGGACCCTTATAACGTGTATTTTCGGTAGAAACTCGATATCTAAAATTTGACTCGATCACAATATTTTCTCTTGATAGACGTAAGAGAAACTAATGAAATTAAATTTTATTGAATTTGTAAAAATTATTTCTTTATTAGTATTAGCTAGCAGCATTAGTAGGCTGGCCCATTTCGTCTATATATGGTTTAGACAAATCCGGTATTGCGAACTGTTTCACGTTCTAATAAATAATCGGTCTTATTATATACATTGAACTAAAGAGATATTTATTTTAATCACACACTTCAGGTCACCGTACTTAGCGCATAGCGCCAAAAGTGGTGGCTATGGTCATTTGGTCCTTGCCTACTATGTAGGTAAGTTACCATCCCTGCCTCGGGGAGGCGGACTTCTACATATCCGTCTAGTCCTTCTTATGACCGCCGCTACACCTCTAGCAGCAAACTCAACAAAATCTTTAAAATTTTTAGCACTCTGTCAATTCTTTATGGTTTTCCGGCCAGTTCTTTCCCCTTCTTATCAGCTTGAATTCCAAATGGATTCTTGCCTCGAAGAAGTTTAGTGGGAGAGGGGGAAGTTATGCTTTCCTCAAACAAGTCACTTTATTAAATTTAGATTCTCCCATTGATGTAAAATTGAAGACAAGAAGAGACATTTAGTACGAATTATAAGTTTAAATTATTTGAAAAATTTGTCAATTTAAAAAACACTATAACTGCAAGAAGAGAGAGTGTTTCATACTAGATTTTTATCAAAGTTGCCCACAAAAAATAAGAAATCGAATAATTTTTTATTGTTGGTGGTAAAAAAAAAAAAGATTGTGCTTATAAATTATGAAAACCTTTTTTTTTTTTTAAATGAATGTAGATGATCCATACTTTTGATAACTCTTCTAGCCATTTGTTTATTATTTCACAAAGTTACCAATATCTGCAATGAACTTGTAATATGAACCACTGTATGTTTTAATTTACTACAATATGGTTTAAATATCAGAATAGAAGTTTTTATACTTCAATTTTACTAAATTTGAGTGGAAATATTAAAAACAGTCAAGCTCAAGCTGAATTTGTATTTTAATTAAATTTTAATTTCAGAGTAATGCGGATCTGACTTCCACTGTTGTAAGTATCAGGAATCGTCGTCAGAAATTCTGGGCACTTTAATTAATGGAGTAAAGTAATAGTTTATTATTTTGTTTTTAATATTTAAAAATGAATATTTTTTTCCTATTATATTTTCTTATAAATACATTATAAAGTGTTATTTCAATTTTTAAAACATTCAAATTATTTTGAGTTTACAGTTTACATATTTTTCATTTGGCTAAAGTATAGTTCTTTGTTTATAAAATAATTTTGTTTGAGCTTATATCAATTTTTGTAAACAAGTTTTTTGTTTTTTTAATAATTTTTCGTAATTTCATTATTTTGTTAATACTGTGAATAGTTAATGGCCGGAATTTTAAGGTATAATGTGTAAATTGGTTATATTAGAGGATTCTGTTTGCCATTTCTGGAAATTAAATGCAGTAATCCCTCCATTTAAGGATCTACTTTCTCATATTAATTTTATTTCAATTTTGCAAAATTTACTGCATTTAAGTTAGGGAAACACCAGTAAATCGATCAGCTTAAACAAATGCAAAAGCTAAGAAGGGCAAAGTTACACTGTATTGTTCTTTACAGTAGATGAGCGATAATATCAATGGTAGCCATCATTAGGTACAAAAGAAAGTGTGAAATGTTGGCCTAATGAAATTGAATTCTCTTCTCAAACAAAATAGTCTACATAAATAAAAAAAGTAAAAATAATGTCTCATTTGAGAAAATTGGTAGTTCAGTTTCTTGTTTTTTTTTTATTGTTATTATTATTGTTCATTATATGAGAATAAGACGGATGTATCCTTGTTGGACTTGATATGAAATTGACATAGCGCTCATAGCATCTTGACCATAACCGAAAGAAAACTGTAAAACAAATTCTTGATAATATTTAACAATAAAATGTACCTGTGATCAAGAGAGATTTTTATATATTATGTAAAAAATTATAAAGAAGTTTTATCTATTTACAAGCATTATGGTAAGTGATCCGTATCATAGTAATCCTTTTAATAATTTTTATTATTTGGTTGTACAACCATGGGATTGTGTTGAAATTTTCTTTTGGTCACAATAATTTTTTATAAGACTCAAGACTCAGTCAGACAGACATAAGGTTACTGTGTTGTGAAAAAATAAAAAACACTAATTTTTTTATTTGATTAAGGCTGGCATTTTTGTTTTAAAATTTAGCCCTTTTACATTATTTATCTTTATTAATTAAGGTAGAACATTTTTGTGGTGCTTCAAGATCATTTACCATAATACGATGTTTGTATTTTAATTTCAAAATATCTGTAAGTATGGTTTTTATACTTACATTAACGTTATTTAGGAAGCTTCAGTATTTTGTACATTATAAAATTGTATATAGTCTGAGTTTTGTAAATTATGTTTATATATAACAAATCATAAGTTGTTTTTAAAGAGAATTTTCTAATAAAATTTATGAAATTAACATTTCTTTCCACCCACTTTATTTCCCTATTATTACTTGTAACGCCTGTGGTTACCTAATACTTCACTTACTCTGCTGATTCTTTACCATCTAACCAATAAAGGTAAAGAATAAAAAAATGTTTTCAATGCAACTGACTCATTCGGTGATAGCTTTCGCAATGATTCTCAAGCTTTCTTGCGAAAGATCTTTAAATTTAATATATTCAATTGGGAATTAGTGACTTGAAAACCGTTCAATCGTTGTTGTGGTTGGGTCCGCAGAGCTGGAAATCATCGAGAGATATTTTCTGTGACAGCCTGCTTCATTTTGTGGTCATCGACCGGTTTCAAGGCGTTCGCCCACATCAGAATCACTTTAAACACTCATATTCACCAGAATCTAATTCTATCAGGATCTAATTGCAACTTGCTGAAACAAATGTGACAATGCAGGAATATCCTAAACGAGTTAAAAAAAATATGACATGAAATCACAGATATTATCTAGCATGGCGGACCCAAACACATTCAGTATAGCCAATTCTTTTATTATAATAAATTTCTCTTTTTTAGACGCTATTAAATTTGGCAGCAATGGTATTTCCTTAATGTTTAGACAAGATGAGGAACTGTAGCAAATCATTTACAGAGATAAATATATTGCCTATTAAAGTACATTCGCTATATCAATCACCACGGGTTGATCTAATTAAAATTACCAGGTCCTGCTCTTCTAAAAAATTGAGAAATGTATCCTTTGAATCTTTTATTTTTTTATGAAGTATTTTCTATTTCCTTTCAGCATCTCATTATATAAAATTGAATCCTAACATTTGCAAACTCTAGTAAAAAATTTCAAAATGTTAATTTAATTTTTGAGGACAAACATCAACCACGGCCGCCGTTGCCAAATTCGCTTTGGGACATGCATATACTAATTCTTCTGTAAAAATCCTGAGCAAGAAATGAACACCAAGTAACTCTTACAATCTCAATTGGAGGAATAGCGATACTTCCAGCCGTTCACATCCTGTTTCCAGTCGAACTAAATAGGCATGGTATTTGTGGGTAAAGATAATGTTTGTTTGTTTTAAAGATGTTTTGAATAGCCTCAGCTTGATCTAAACAAAGAAAGCCTCCACAGCGCTGCACTATATAGCAAGGTCAGCACAGCATCCCAACTAAGTGTACGAGATCGCCGCTTGAGGACATTACATACCATATTTATTAGCAAAGTTTAATTTCTTCAGAATGGGATAATACATGCAAAAACTTTCCCGATGAGCAGAATTTACCACTCAAATAAACATGTTTGGTCCTTTTTAATGCATCATTCCCATACAACAAATTATGCTGTTTTGGGATACTATCTTTCTCATGAAATATAATTGCTGTTGTCTTATCTGCAATAACAGAGTTCAGCAGATTCACAATAGGAATTAAGAATTCTTAATTTTTATCAGGCATCTGACCAAGAGTCTGCCAAAAAAGTAACAGGAGATCACAAGACAGCTTGCTGCCCCTGATGTTCGGAAATGCGAAATTATTATTAAAAACAATAACTGAAAAGAAGTAGTGACATAGATTCCCCTTGCAATCCTGTAACTTGTGTATTAAGTGAGTATATATTATTAAAATTTATTAAAAATTGGCATTTTCATGTAATGATTGCAAAGTGTTTTGTCATTTTAATACTAAAATTTAGAGAAAAGAGCCAATCCCCACAATTTGCTATGACAAATTGAATCAAATGCACGTTTCATATCCATAAATAAGTCCTAAATCTTTCTTTTAATTCGAATTCGTGCCTTTATCACGGATGACAATAAAAAAACAAATTGTCAAGCCAAATACGTCCGGATCTAAACCCAGACTGCTCTTTGGAAACTGCATTATTCCCACATGCCATACATCTAAAAGATTAGTAAACATTTTAGCCACAGCGATATCAAAGCACTACTCTCTATAGTTCTGGCTCACTAGATTTTTCCTTCTTATGAGGCATCCTTAATTAAACAACGGGTTATTTCCTAAGAACTGTCTCCTGGGTAGAATTTAACTAAATAGATTTAAAAGATAAAGATCCCAATTGATGCAAGGAGATTTGTTTCTCTTACAAGTTTTTAAAGCAGATTGCATTGCTACAAGGTTATTGACGAGTCGAGAAATGAATTCACAGTACTGAGACATCTTGCTGTATTTAAATTAAGATCTAGGAGGATAAAGATTTAAAAAGTAATTTTCGAAGTCGATTACATTAATATTGCCGAATTTATTATTCCCACTTAAATTCCTAATAACAGGCAAAAATTCTTAAGAATCCTTTACACTACTGCCTTTTGTTGATTGTAAAAAAAAAAATAATAATCATGTTTTTACTAGGTTTAATAAAAGTACTATGTACTTTCCGACAAGCTATATAAAACAGTTTAATTCATTAATTTCAAGTGATTTCCTTAATCTTCTATGACAAAGTTTTAATCTTATATTAGAATTGTCTTTTCTGTTATTAGCATGTGTTAAAAAGCAAAGTTGGTAATGGCTTGTCGGTCGAGAAATGAAACTTTGCGGAATCAGTAAAATAAAAACATGGTGTAAAATAATTACACGTCTTTCTCTTGTTACAGTTATTTCTATTCCAATTATTACATTTTCAGTTATTACAATTTCAATGAATACATTTTCTGGAAACTTGCAATGTTTAGTAAACGTTTAGCTAGCTGGCTTACATTAAAAATAAATAAAGATAGATGAGATTGTGTTTGTTTATCTGAATGTAACTTGTGCAGCAACACTTTCAATGGCAATACTTAGCAAAGTTAAAAGCCTCGTTCACAATTTTCAAGTAGCTTGATTTGACGAAATTGAAAGTTGTGAAGTGTGGTTTAAGTTGAGTTTAAGTCAAGTAACAACTTGCTTTCAAGTTTCAAGTGAAGTTGAAACCCTTTCTACTTTTTGCCTGACTTGAGATATACTTGAAAGAGCACTTGAAATAACTTGAAAAGTATGAACCTCACTTGAAAACTTAAATTCAAAGGAAAAAATGCGCGAATTCAGGTTAACAGGTGATTGTTTTTTCTAGTGTATTGGAAATTGCCAACTAAAAAACCATAGCAAACGAGCAAATATTTGAGTTTTTGGAGGAATAAGAAACTCACGAACTCCTGTGGAATATAGGGATAGAGGCTGTATATGTAGAGTGTCGTGACAGAAATGCAAGAGAAAACTGCCATTCCCTAATCCATACTGAACTGTATTTCTTCCGTTTCTTCTTCAATATATTTATCAGTTCCCTGTCAAAGAGGCTTGCTACTACAGAAATTCCTATTTGAACAACTTCCATCGACTGCATTTGATCTTACATGAAAACAAAATAACTTTAATATGTCTAAATTGCAACTTGGAATTCCAATGAGTTGAATTCAAGCTGCTTGAAGAGTGTGAACGAGGCTCACTGGTATTTTAAATGTAAGCCTAAAACAGATTGTATGACGCATATAACCCCCTAAAATATTTCCTTTTGAGAAAAATGTTTCTAATAAAAGTAATACATTTACGTCTACACAGAAGGAATTCTAAATGATCAGGGAAGGGATTAGCTATGTGGTTAGCGTAATGGACTCCCACGCGGAGGACTCGGGTTCGAGTCCAGCTATGCTACCCTTAGATTTTTTCTTCCTAGGAGCCTCTACAGCTTACTGTCCGGTGATGAACAGTGTTGTCTGTAACGAGAGAACCGGTCTGGAGGGCCGGCAGTGCACTTAGAAGGCTCCTAGGTGCACGCCAATGACCCGCCTTAAACGCGCCTTAAATTAAATATAAAAAAAAATCTAAATGATCGAAACCTTCGTGTCAATGCGTCCTGATAGGTAGAAGAAATGTCGTTTGATTTTTCGTTTTTTTAGACAAGAAGAGCAAAACGTTTGCCTCCTTTAACATTTAAATTCTATTAAACCAATACCACATTTAATCTTAAATGTGCTCTACTTAATCTAGTTATTTATTATAAATATGTTTAAAATCTATGTTTTCAATTAGATCAATTCAAAAATCAATAGAGGCAGGTTTTAAAATAATTAAAACTAAAATAATTTTATTGAATTAATTAGTTATCTACAAATAACTTAAAGAACCAAATTATTTACAATTCTTAAAAAAAAAAAAAAATTTACAAAAATATTGTTTAAGACTTCTCTGAATTTATGCTGTTTTTAAAAAATGAAGGAAGTGCAGTTATGGCCTTTTGTATTTCTTCTGGACTCATAAGATTTAATTTTATAAGAGATTCAAGTAACTGTTGCCTTGAATTTCCAATAAATTTATTTTGTAAAAAAGCAGGAAATCCCCTAAAATAAAGAAAATAGTATTAATAAACTTTACTGTGTAAACATATGAAATAATAATAATAATTATATAAAAAGTAAGATATTAAATAAAAACAAAGAGGAATAAGCAGAAATATAATAGAACATAATAATTGAAAATTTGATATTAATAATAAAGAAATGATTCTTTTCTTGAACAATAAAATAAAAACACTTGGTGTGAAACACTCACTCGACTTTGCTTTTAATGCATCTAGCTACATGTTATAAAATGACAAATTTCTTTACACTTCAAATTTTACTTATTTGTCCGAACATTAAATACAGAGGTGAGGAAGGAACGAAAAGGTTCTTGATCAGCTCTGCGTACTATGCCGATGACGAGGGCTGTCTCCCTCCTCTAAGTGAAACAATCTCAAACTGTAGAAGGAAGAGCCTCGACTAGTCTTGAGTTGGAACGCCAACGCGCACAACAATGCTAGGGGAGTACTGATACCAATCAAAGAACCAAGTCGCTGTTTGATTTTATTCTGGAGAGGGATATCCAGGCTTAGAACCAACCTACTTAGACTGCACGAGGAGGGTGGAGGGAAATGTTAGTTCATTCATACTGCAGAGCGAACAATTTTATTTTGGATCAACAAAGTAAATATTTTGTTTATATAAATTTAAGTGCATAATTACTGTATGTTCTTATTTGGAATATAATTAATTTACACATGAAATGAAATATTATTAGTAAAATATCTATTACTGTGAGAATTATATTTACTATATTTTCAATTTGCTAATTTGCCTGATAATTCAGTTTATTAATGAAAATTTTAAGCATTTAAATACAAGAAAAGTTTTCAAAAAACTAGTTAAAATCAGTCAGTAGAAAAAAAAAAAAAATGCATACCTATAACCATCAGTCATTGTATATAATGGGACTCGCAATGTACCCAACACCTGAAAATAAAATCCATGAATACATAAATTTATAAAGAAACGTTACATTTTGCTGAATGTATAAAAAAGAAAAAATTTATTCCTGTTTATGAAAAAACAAATATTGTCATAACAAAGAATTAAATGTGCTTATTTTCACTAAATAATCATGATGCTTTATGTTGTTTTTTTTCTCACCTCGTTACCATATTCAGGAGCTTTAATAGATCGGAGCTCTATTTCTCTAAAAACATCTGAAGTTACTTCTTTCACAAAAAAATGTAGTACCAGTGACTTGTATCTGTTGTAATGTATCATCAATCTATCATCCTGTTTTAATTCAACTAGAGAAACAAGGCCCAATTCCTCTGATAATTCGCGGTTTAGAGCTTCCTCAGGACTTTCTCCAGGATCCACTATACCGCCAGGAAAACCCAAATAACCATCGAATCTGAACTGCATCTGTTAATAAAAAAGAAGAAATTCCTTAGGTCTAAAAGTACAAAATTATCTAACTATAGTATAGAATCTTACCAGAATTAACGATCGAGGCTGATAGATATCTAAAATTGGCACATTACTTTTTGAATATATCATACAATGACTTGCATGTGTACAGTTCTTATAATTTTCGTCTACTACAAAATCGTTCACCAATTCAAAGTCATTTTCGGTATCAGCGAAACCAAGTTTTTCCTCATCACCGAGGAGATTCTGATGATTCATACTATTTCTGCAAGCATATGTCAACAAAACATATAATAGTTTGGGGACTTCCAGGCAATTCCAATCATGGTATAATTACTATTTTAAAAAAATTAAACGATATTTAATTTCTATAATTGGTAATTACCTAAAGAGGTAAAATAATTAATTTTGTTAAAAATTAAGCAATGTTCCCCATGTGTTATATGGATAACCTTGCTGCTTATTTCTTAAGATTGAACTTACACTGTCGCATTATTGCTGAAAAATTGTCTTCCTTTAAAATTATGCTGTAGTCTCCGAAGCCTTGTCTTCGTTCCTATTATATAATATGTAAATATGAATTTAATAACCTTCATGTATCGAAAAATCCAGTAGATCGATATATCGGTGTATGTCTCCAGAATTCCTTGTTTCTTCGATGTGACGACCATATATTGTTGGAGGCCTACATAAATAAATGAAAAGAGTCAAATCTATCATAACATGTTTTTTTTTATTGTCTGTGGGAGCACCTACGCTCAAAGCACTTCAGAGAAGATAAAAAGTGGACTTGGCATCAAATATGCCGGCTAAATGTTCTTCAAGAAAGTTATTTGAAAATGTTCTTCAGCATAATTTTATTTGATTAAGCATTTGTCTTGAATAATTATGGGAATATTGAAAAGGAAATATTATGAGGATAATGACTTGAGAAACAAATTGGCACAAAGATTATCTTCTATTTTTATATAACAAACTATTAAAGACAGTATCTCTTCCTCTGATCCAGTTCGTTGTTTTCGTTGGAATTATTTCTTTGCTCTGTTAACTTCTTTCCTTAGCCTCGATAATTCTTCAGACTACCAAGGTCCATGTTTGGGAATATATTTTTTCTTCCTCATAGACTTTTTGCGCGGCCTATTGAATATGCAACCCAATAGGTCTTCACCAATCTCTCATAAAGTTGTAGCTTTTCATCAAGAAACCAAATTGATGATTTAGGTTCTTGAATTAATACAATATCAATGTTATAATTAATTATACATTGTCTGATCTGTGCAACAACATTTAGATCTTGGCGCATTAATTGTAAAATTTTTACTTTATTATTAGTCACAGCTAATACGGTTAATATAATTTACTATACATCTCTGAAACTCAGGACAATCCTCACTACGCACATGGTGTTGGAAATCATTGTCACGCATCCTACATTTCCCACATCTTGGAAGATCACCTTTAACAGGACAATCAGAAGCAATATGACCTTTGTCGCAGCAGTGACTCCGTACAAGCTCATTTACATTCCTGGCTACACGGCCAAAAACCAAACATTTATGACAGCATATAATAGATATAAAGTCCTTGATTCGATGCGAGCTCCAGCCAATGAACAAACGCTCTTTATTCGTCAAAATATTACGAACTCGTCTAGTAACTTCTTCAACCCAATTAATTCTTGGTCTATCTTTACCACCACACGGAAAACACAATCTAACCTCGGATTGAACTCATCTCTTGTTAAGCCTACTTTCTCCAAATTTCTAACACTGATTTCCTCCATTATTGTTTCTTTGTCTAATCTTTCGGCACATCGTGTAATACGAAGGACGGATTAACTTCAGCGTCTTCTGCCATTAATCCAACGTTAGCTTTTTCCACCTATTCTTTAATTCTTGCAAGTCTGATATTCTATTAGTGTCGCTAGCTGTTTGAAATAAAAGGTGAGCTCGTGCACTTGAATTCTATTCCTTTCTTTGAGAAAGAAAATGTGCTCTGTTCCATGTGTGATTCTCGGGTTAAAGAAGGTACTGTTTTTTTTTTTATGGCGGAATGTAAAGTGTTATCTGAAATTAAAGTTCGTATCTCGGTAGACTCGTTGCCCAATTGCCTGATTTTTTCAATTTTCCTAATCGTAAAGTTAACGTGGAAAAGTCGCCAATATTTTCATTTCTAGTTTAATCAGTGCATATTGACTTTAATTTTGTTACTTATATATATTATTATTATTCATATTTACTCTTCAGTTTCTCGTTTTATTACACATTATTCAATTTTTCTAATAATTATTTTGCACAATTGTGTATTTTGTTTTTTATCTTACATCGACCTCCATTCTGTAAAGTGGTTGTTTATTCAGTTTATCTAATATTTTACCATTGTGAATATTTTGGAATTATTTTGGGAATAAAGTAGTATTATTATTTTTTATATATAATATGCAATATATATTATATTTGTCATAAATGTATAGACTCGTATTTATGATAAATTTGTTAAATTGCATCACTGATTATAATCTTATCTACTTTATTTGAGTTTTTAATTGGTTTTTATGACATGTTTCTTTCCTTGTCATAATCGATCACAATATTAAACAGATTATTTATTATATTGTAATTGTATATATTTGAAAATATATTTTCAAATGTCTATTCAGATAGTAAAAGTCTGTATTTACCGTTTTGATGAATTTATTTATTTCTAATAGACAGGACATTTTATTTGTTTATAAGAAAATTAATTTTATTTTTTGTTTTAGATAAGAAGCTGTTTATATTGCACTTTGATTACAGTAATGTTTTAAAAGTCAACGGAATTTATTGGAAAAAAAAAATACAGCAGTATGAGAAAATAATATAAAGTGCAACACTATAGAATTTTCAAAATTATAGACAAAAATATCTCCATGGTGACCAGGAATATTATTTAATAGTACATGCTCTTATGTTACTGTTATATTTATATTTTAAATTATTAAAAGCTGCTATTTAACTCATAAGCAATTTTTGTTCAAGAAATGCTAATCTATTGTTTTAAAATAGTAAATCAATCATTTACCATTTTATGCCTGACTGGAAACTATTAATACAATATTTCTGGAATGAATAAATTATAATTTTATTTGATCAGGCAAACTGAACATTTTGGTTCATGGCAGCACTTACCACTGATTGATTTTTTATTTTTATGGTTTACATTATTATATTTATTTGTTTTGTTTCTAAAAAAAAACACATACATATGATACATTAATTAATTATTATAGAGAAATAAAATTATTCAACAAGCAGTTATAAAAATTCATTCATTTAATGACACTGCTACTATTATTAAAAATGTTCAAAACTTCGAAGTAATTCTAGCAACAATTTTAATTTAGATTGGAACAAAATTGTCAAGAAATTTCTGTGCAAAGAATCTTAGACTCAGCATTTCAATCAAATATGTCTGTCAAACACTCACTATGGAGTTTGACAGACATATTTAATATGGATTAATGAGCATTAGGATTGCCATTAATCCATATTAAAATTTCTGTAACCGAACTTGGACAAGATTTTATACCTGTAAATTATACAGCATAAATCAACTCACGCTTTAACGCTTTTACAAAAGAACTCACATTTTACTTCTCAGAAAATTAACAGGAAGTCTTCCTACAGGTACTTTTAATATTAAAATATGGAATATAATTGCTAGTATCAAGCTAGCGGACCCTCAAGAAAAATTTACGCCGTTTTGGGGCAGACATTGGCAAGTACAGTGTGCTGGTCAAATCAAACCTAGCCACACGCTTCCTATCTTACAGAAAACTGTTTTTGGCTCGATAGTTTCAGGAAGAGTAATACTTATTTCATCTACTTCACCATCTCAAAAGGTTGCTCCACTTGCACTGAATATATGTAATTTATAAGAGCTTCTGTAATATTTTCCTTTAAGTCTCAGTTTGCAATTCTTTTATTAACTGCTGGTGTAATTCATTGTAGTGTGTTTGAGAGTGTTTCTTATCATAAAGCCGTTCCCAGGGTATTATGTCTGTATTGATTAGAGACTATTCTCAAAAATTAAATATTACCTTGCGTCTCTCCATTTGATTTCGTGTATTGTCTCAGTATCCACCTCTAATAATATCACCAGCGATAGGCCATATCCTCATATTATGACGTCTTCGCTGGTCTATCAAACGCGACTCTTAGCATGAATTTGTACTATTTTAAGTAAATACTGGATGATGTGGCAAATAGTAACAAATTGAATCTTCTACTTTTTAGGCCATACCTCCTTCATATGGTACTCTTCCAATCTTATTCATTCAAGACGTCTGTGTATACTTCTTATAGGTTTTTGTTCCGAAACAGCCGTTGTTCTAACTTATAAAATCGCTGCAACGCTCGGCCAAACGTATCTCCAGATAATTCAGGATTCCTAAACAAGAGCAATTTTATTCTAAACGACAATTTTGTGTTCATGTGAAATGCCTTGAAATGTTTATCACCTGCTTGCTCCTTTTGTGATTAGCAAGGTTTATTGCTTGCGTACTCTTCGAATTCTCTAAAAGATTTGAGAAGTTGATCTAGATTATTCGTATCTTCAATGCAAGTGCATTTATTTGTATAGTTACTTTGTTGTTACTATTAATACAGTTATAAGTTTCGACAAAATAAAATTAAAGAAAAGTTTGTTTATACATAAAACCTTTTTACTCTCTTTCACTGCTGTAAAATAAAGTATTGCGATCGAATAAGTTTGTCGAAACTGATTTTATTTCGGGAATAAATACTTTGTGGTTCCCTAAGCGAAGAAAAAAGTTTTTGGTAAATGATGTCTGCGTAGACAAGCAAATCTCAGGAAGTTCACACTTTAAAATCTATTGATGTACTTCCATAAGATTCCACACGGAAGATTTGATAGACGTCCCTTAATCGCAACGACTTTACTGAATTTTTTTTTGTGTTCTGAAAACTGATTCCAACTACTTTCTTTAAATTTCGTGCAGATGCAACATCATTTTTAAAATAATCCTGAAGTTCGGAGGAAACGCTTTATGGGAACAAATATAAAAGGTAATATGGGAAGAATGGATGACTGAAGGAATGCCAGATGATTGATCCAAAGCAAAGGTGTGTCCAATATTCAAGAAATGGGATAAGTGCTGGTCTGCAAAAATACTGGGGAATAGCAATGCTACCAATTATGTACAAAGTACAGTCCATCGCTACATGGGCAGAGAGAGAATACTCGGAGGTATCAGAGCGGGTTCAGTCAGGGTAGATCACATATTTTCTATTAGGCAAATGCTGAAAAAGGCATGCGACTGCAACATGGAGAGCAACTGATGACATGTTGTGGGCACTTGGATGGACAAAAAGAAATTGATTAGCCTTATCAAGACGACTTTAACTAATATCAAATGCAGGATTAAGTTGCAAAATGTCAGAAGAATTTGAAGTTAAAAATGGATTGAGGCAGGGAGACCCACTTTCACCAGCGCTTGAAACAAGCGATGAGGCACATTCGACCGGAGGCACGTATGTAATAGAACATAGAAAATATATAATACACATAATAGAACATAGAAATATATAATAGAAAATGACCTAACTCCCGGCATACGTGAATGATATCGTCTTATCAGCGCGGAAAGAAAAATGCTCAGGAAAATATATTATGGTCTCTTAAAGGAAGGTGATCCGTACAAACGCCAAACTGAGGCAAGAAATTGTAAATCTATAAGTGGAACAAAATATTCAATAGTATACTTTAAAACATTATTGAAAAATTATAAAAACATGCATCTAAAAATGATAAGCAGATTAAAAAATAGATCAATCAATTTGGCCTAGATAATCTAATAATAATTAATCATTTGATAATCACAATTCTTAACAGCAATAATCATATTTTTACTAACATTTACAGAAGGAATATAAAGATTACATGCTACTGGAAAATCTAAGAACATTAAATTAAATGATTTCAAAAAAATTCAATTATTAGATTATCATCTATACTAAATTTATTAACTCCGGATTACCAATGTCAGTTGTCAACCACTGAAGAGTAACGTGGGTTCGGATCCGATCCTGTGATCTTTCAAACGCAGTTTAATTATTGTTTCAATCATTGGTAGGTAGATTGGGGTAAAAAAAAAAAAAAATGATATCTTAAAATGCTTTTCATAAAAAAAAAATTTTTTTAATTAAACACAAAACTCTTAACAAAACATTTGCTTCGTAAGGAAAAAGTAAAAATTACTTTATTAAAGCTCTCGTGAATATAACGGAACACAATGCACTATCATAATAACCACAAGATCATGAAAAATGATGTATTGTCTTCATTATTAGAGAAAATAGGCACTATCGATAGCTATATGCAGGTAATCAAACGATAAAACAAATCATATGAAATTTCCAAAAAACTTGTAAGCTAATTTTTGCCAGTTATGACTCTGCTAGCAGAATTAAGAACCACAAATCAGGAACTGTGGATTAGTCATCCGTCAAAATTACATCATAACATTTGATGCAAATTTTTTGTATATTCTCCATACAAAATCTTATACCATCTACACAATATTCATTACCTTTTCGATCCTTCCCACTTTCACAAAGGTGTACAGCTGCGTTGCTTCTTTGAACCTGAGGTGATTCTGTACGGTATTGTGTTTTTCCATTCCGATGAAAGTTTTTATAGACGATTGCAGTTCTACGGGAAGGTGTTTATTGATTGATAGCTCTACGTTTCATGAAAGGTTCAGATAGATAAAGTGCTAAATCCTTCAAGAAGGCATCAGAAACATTTTCCGTGGTAGCCTCCTTCAAGAAGGAACTGCATAACTCGCCTGGACTAGGTATCATCATTTTTGTTATACTTGAATAAAAATAAGCATTTACAGCAGCAGCATCCAAAACACAAAAAAATATCTTAGTGGCCAACATCTCGAATTTATTTTTGTCGTTTTACAATGGCAAAGTTGTTCAAATACGTCAACTCCCCCTTTAGTCATATTATAAAATTCGATAATGTCTGGTTCCTTGTTTCTATTCCTGCGCGACGTTCCCACGAAGGTGTGGCCATTATGAGCTTAATTCCCAACGAGCTCGCATAAGCTAACCAGTTATCAGCGGTTATGATGCGATTGGTTTAAAAAAAGGTTAGTTCAAGCACATATTGTGTAGGTATTTTTAGATTTAAAGGAGCTTTGAGTGTTGATCTTCCTATGTATGGTATGCCAATGTATGGAAACTATTTATAGCCCATATTTATCAGGTTTTGAAGCGATGAACATTCTGAACGGGCATCCAGGAGACTACTCCTAAGTATTCAGAAGAGCTACAGGAGGCGACAGTTTTCAGTGAACATAACCCAAAACTACCTAAAAGCAGCGAATTTATCTTTACTTTTTCTCTCATACCTAGTTGATTTGTCAAGACAATTGAAGTGATCCCAGAAGGAATTCAAATCTATTTTAAGTCATGCAGCTACAAAAGGATGGAGGTCCAAGTCTTGAAGAAAACAATAACGGAGTGTAACCCAAAATTTTTGAATACAGCGCACTTAAGCAGTACTCCTAAAAAGGCTTTTATTTCGACAGAGTCGGTGGGAGATATATATTATACCTTGTTCAGTACTGTACTTCCGCGCTCGCCTCTCTATTTCTTGATTGGTGAACACAACCAGGTTTTCGATCATTTTTTCATCTATAAGCAAGCCAAATAAAGTATTAGTTTCAGTTACGCCCTCTAGGTCCAGGCAAGTCACAATGTTCGATTTTCGCGTACGAGAATTTTTAGAACTCAATGGTGTGGCTGTCCAAATGGTCTCGTAAATCTGTGCCAATAACAAAATCTCTTTTGCATTCGAAATCTTCATCGAGAACGCCACCACCAAGACAAGGGTTGGTTTTGTCTATTTGAAAAATCTGGATTATTTTTAATTCTTTTTATTATGACTTTTTTAAAACAAATTAACACATTTAATTGAAAATTGCTTTAAAATATTTACTTAACAGATAATCAAGGATACCATTCAATTACTTCTGAAAAAATTATCGGCATTTTTAAGTCGTTAAAATTTTATACTATTTAATATAAGGTACTGTTCAAAATTGTATATATTTGATGACAATATATTTTCCTGGAATCTTATAAAATGTAAATAATTTTGGATGTATTTATTTTACTGCATTTATTAGTAAAAACTAATGATGTCAATGCCCATTTGCCCCATTGTTTTCAATTCCTGTGAGATAAGTGCAGTATACTTAATTATCTCTTATCAATTGATAATTTAAAATCTTTAAATTATCAATTTAACACTCATACTATTTTCCTATATTTACTTTACAAAAAACCTATCAATCTTAATGTGATTGATTTATTGAAGTACGTTTCCTTTGCGCACTTCTCCTGCGCATTGAAAATATAAATACTGTTATCTCTTAACCTTTGACAATAGTTTTGTACTGTGAATGGCAGTACAACCGTCACATTCAATAGATTGGTGGTTGAAGTCTAACTTGTTAAGAACATAAAATGATGGGGCTACGACTTCTGGCCCTTTTTGGGTGTAAGTACTTTTTGTCATAAATGTTCTAGATGTCATACAAGTTATCCTCGTAGTTTACTAAATCTTTATTTATGTATAAAATACATTATTACTTTACAAAATATGAAAAGTGCATTCCAAAAAAAGGCAATATAGCCCAAACTTTTCAACCAACATTTCATTTCACAGTTAGAATGGCATTGTTTGTTCTTGTTGTTAACCATTTCTAATTATAGTGCCTCTTAATTTAATAGCCACTTACGTTCGATTTGTAGTGTGCAAGTTTTTTTAATTGTGAGACATCCTTTTTTTTGAAGAGGCCTTATGCACGCATCATGCTTAACTAATTCAGGATTCCATGAATGTCATGGATATTATTGAATTCGGATGAGTCAGCATAATTAAACAAAATGACCTCATTTTTACCATTTTTTAAAGATTTATATCATATAAACAGCGTTGCAAGAATCGAAATTTATCTCTTTGGAAATTGAAATAGTTTTGTTTGTACTTTATGAGATAAAGGTGAATAACAGTTCTAAAACCAACTATCATTTCATGGCTTTAATTTATATAGTGAAGAATAAATATAATTAATAAAATATGTCATTTTTATGTGCTTAATTCGATTATTTGAAATAATTAGAGAGTGTCTCTTGGAAGACATTTATCTAATAATTGGAAAAACATTAATAATTCTTTTACTAGTAATTAAATTATTTCAAGCAATCGTCTTCTCCGTTTGTAGAACCATAAATCTAATGAATGTATGTAACAATAAAAAAAAATTAACGCTTACGTATGATTCACACTTCACACACTATCTTCAACGTCCCACTACAGCATAGGCGAAGCTACTCAATCTAGAATACTGAAACCGCGACTCCACCAAGATTATGATAACATATTTTACCTCTAATCTCTATGTGTAAATAAAGTAAATAAAATAAAATATGATTAATCTTTTTTATTTTAATAAATAAAATTGATGTAATAAAACTATGTTTTATTTCAGTTATTTATTTTGGGTCTGCCTGCAGACAAGATAAACCACCCACTTTTAGTCCAGTGTATTCTGTGCGAGGAGTACTTAATATACCTTATGCAGAACTAAGTGAACCATTTTTCGCATGGTATGATTCTCACAATGGAAGATCACGAATTGATTACTATGGTGGTAAGGAAAATATAAATCCTTTTCTTGATTTAATAAATACAATTTATAATAATTGCATTTATCTAGATAATTTCAGATTTATATACATTATAGTTAGAGTATAATAATCTTATGTTCTTATAATCTAAATTTTTTTCATAAAACACGGTAAATTGTATCTATTCAAATTATTTTTTTCCACAATATGTCTGCATTATCTTTATCAACATAAATGATTTATCTCTTAATTCACTCTATTTTTTTCATAAATTTGTGATATGTAACTTAATACCACATTTCTATGTTATAATTAGTAGGGGTACTATCAGTTGTTATTCTGACGGAGGGCATTTAAAATGAAGAATGTAAAAAGACTAGTATAGCAGTCAGATTGTGCGAAAATATTTAATATAAATATGAACGGTAAAAGCAGAATTCTGTAGCTTCTTTTCATAGCCCTTTGACTAGTAAATTTAAGTAATGCGGAATTCTTTGTGATGAAAATTCCAACTTCTAGTTGACAGATTTTGACTGAAACCTTCTCGTCGGATCCCTTACCTTAGAAAATTATTAAGTTTCAGCAAACTGTATATTATATATTTTTTTGTGTGAGATTTTATTCAAGCTTGATAATTTGCCCAATTGTTTTCAATTCCTTGACAAGCACGGCTCTTGCCTTCTCCAAAGTAAAAACTGGCTACAAGCTTGAAGGCAATACAATTTATTCAAAGTCAAATCTAATCTTGCCAAATTTGCAAAAGCAAGTCAGAAAATCATTGGCATTTTGTCTTTGTCCGAGTAGTGCCCATATATTGGGGATCAACTTTAGGTATTCAACATAATCTTTAAAGAAAACACTCATGTTAATAATCTCTTTGGCTATAAGCTTTCAATGGCTTTCGGTGCCTCTCTGAAATCATCATCGTCAGAAAAAAGTGTTTAGTTAACATATTTTTTCCAGTAATATCTTTGAAGGAAATAATTCTTAACGTTGCTAAAGAATTAATGCAACGGCACTTCCTTACTATTTATTATACAGGGAAAACATAAAAACACTCTTGATTTCAGAGGTAGGTTTAAATCAAACTTATTGGAATATGTTTATAAATATGGAACTAGTTTATGGCAAAGTGTTTGCTCACATTGAGCGTGTAGGTATATGTAAACCACCAGATATCACATAAAACTGTAGGATTCAACAGTAGCCATCAATATTTAAAAATATTCCAGTCAAGTTCCTCTGAAAATCAATGGTGTATTTTTATTCATCCTACAGTGACAAAAATTAGCCCCATCCATCGTTATCAGAATCAAATAAAGATTAAGAAACTTGAATTGCCGTATCTTGTGCAGAGTTGGAATTATGAAACTGGGAGTAAAGCCGAAAATTCTACAGTATACTATTATAAATATTCAATTCTATACTATAATCTAAAGTTGTACTTAAATAATTAAATTAAATTTTTTATTTTATGGGTAAAAACACCCAAATGATTATTATTTATCTAATAAGTTCCAGCGAATCCTACATATTTACATTTTGGATTCGTAATAAATTAAATTGTAGATAACTGGAGAACATTGCATTACTTCATTGAATTTCTTTCAGTTGTTCAGCTATGATGATTTTCTTTTTAGATAGACGCCAATTCTACAGTATACTTAAATAAGCTATTTGTTTCTAATTCTCTTTCAGATTCACCGTCCTCTCTGAGGAACTAATACTTTAGTCAGTAGTTTTTAAACAAAGAGAAGCAAAGCAACAGGAGTTGCCAGGATAACATGAGTTTTTTAAACGGTTCTTTACGTTCTACCCGAGTAGCTCGTCATTCTTTTTTAAAATTAATTATCTGATAAAGATATGATGCATTCTTCTTTTAGGGGTTCGATTATTTTTTTCCTCTCTTTAAGTGGAGAGATGTTAATAAAGTTTTCCTTGGGTTATCTCTTGTATTGTTTCGATGATAAAAAGATTGTCTTACATAAGAAGGATTGATCTGTCTTCTAGTTCGGCTATTGGAGCCATTTTGACTAAGAACTTTAAGTGAGAGTTTATCTGGATTATTCTATACTTGATAACTTATTTCCCTATTACCATAAAAAGATTGAAATTTTTAAAACGGAGGCTGAAATTTTATTGTTAGTTTGATATCAAGTATCATCTGTGATCTAATTACTGAGATATCAACTGTGATCTAATTAGTGATTTTCAAATCTCAGCGATTAGCTCGGTTTATTTAAAGATCTAATATAAAAGTCTTTATACACGGATAATCCTGCAGCTGTTCATTCTAAAGAGAAGATCTGGAAGTTTTATCATGTTCGAAGTGGGGTCAGACAGAGCTATATCCAAGATCTCATACTCTTTCTGATTTTTTTTAATGGTTAATGGTTCATATGTTCTCTAAGGCGAAATTCGGATTGGTGACAGTCTCTTATGGCTCAAATTCTCGCGGCATTGACTCTTGGATGAAAACTCTGAAAGCCTTCAGAGAAAAATAAACATGTTAGAGAAATATTGCCTTCAATGGGGATTGTAAAACTAATATTTATTAAGATATATTAAAAAGTATTACTAGGATCCCATTTAATGACTTGCAGTTAGCCGGAAGTGTGACTTTACTGCATACGTTCTGAGTTTTTTGGAATTTTCTCGTAATCACTTCCATTGATTTTCTCTAAACTTTGAATTTGATATAGAAAAATGTAATCCCTGCCACCTTTACTGAATGCAGGCGTAATAATAACGTTTGTTAAACATTGTAAGTTTAAAGAATGCAGTTTACTTGAGAAATAGCGACCCCCGGATAACACAGCTCAGTACTCCATGCACTTGGTTAGAACAGTGCACAATACATTTAAACTATATACACTCTACACTTTACAGACAAGGACAAACACAGTAAACAAACTAGGATCTCCGTCCATAGTTAATTGGCCTTAGCCAAGAGAGAAGGAAGGGATTAGCTCAGTGGTAGCGCGCTGGAGTAGCAACGGGGAGGTCCCGGGTTCAAATCTAGCATACTGCCCTTAAATTTTTTCTAGAACTCACTGTCCGGTGATGAGCAGTGTTGTCTGTAACTAGAGAATACTGTTGGAGGCCGGCAGTACACTGAGAAGGCTCCGGTGAGCACAATAAATCTTTCAGGTCACGGTGCAAAAATCCCCTACAACAGTCTACAAAGTCTACAAGTTTAAAGAAAATTTATCAGTCCGAATTTTAATAATCATTAAGAGAAAAGTTGTGTATTTTACCCCTTTTAATTTTCTAAGAACTAAAATTGCTATTTCTGCTTACTTGAAGCATTATTATATATTCGATTATTTATTTATTATTTGATTTTTTTATTCTATTTCATCCTGTTTACCTCAGTATCCCCCAAAAGAATCTCCTTAAAGTTTCTCTCACTCTGAAAATAGCAATTATTCACTAAAATGGGTAATAATAGAAAAAAGTTATTCTCAATACAAATCTAATTGAATGATGATGTATTTTTCAATTCACATACTTAAGCTTGCTTATCAATAATTGATTATATATTAGCACATTATATAGTAACCTTGCAAAGATTTTTTTCAAGTATTTACTTACTACTTAACGTTGATTGCCAGTATTTCCTATTTGAATTTTTAAGTTTTTGAATTTGCAGTTTTTATGTTTTAACGGAATTATCGTTTTTTAATAGCCAAATGCAAATTTGTTTATCAAAATATTGATAAATTTGTCAATCAATTCTATAGTGGAACACTAGAATAATCAGTAAACAACTATAAATTTTAAATTATTACCTTCGATTATAGGAATTTTATATGACATAAATTTTTATTAATTGTTTGTTAATATAATAAATTTTTATAAAAACAATTAATCATCTTGTTTGTAGATTAGTCACAATTGCACACTTCATACATATTGTTTTGTAATAAAAAAATGACTTATTGCAATAAAAATTAAATTGGGATATCATCTATTTAGCGAAAGAAAATAATGTATGAGAAAAAATATTTGTTATTGGGAAATTAACTCGTATCTAATAGAGCCTCCATCAAATCCTAATTTTTGCAAAAATAGATAATAAGTTTACATAGAAATTCAGTAATGAAAGGTTTTTTTTTTTGAGATATTAAAGTTATTTTTTATTTCTTTTCTTTTTAACGTTTGGCTTATTGAAGATAGAAATAATTAATCATTTATATAATTTGTTAATTGTGTACGTTGTATCACAAATCATGAATATTACATTATTATTTTATAAAGGTAGAATTTAAAAAAAAAAATAAATAAATAAATTACAAACTCATTTAATATGAGAATGTTTTGTTTACTGATAAAAATTGTAATAATTAAATAAAAACAATTTTAGAGTATAAACATTTAAAAAAATAAAAATATTTAATTAGTGATTTCATTATATGGGAACATAAGTACATTTTGTTTTGTTTAATGTATGGGATATATGTACATAATTTATTTTATTTATTTATTTATTTTTTACATGTTTACCATCGTAATTAAAAAAGTACAATTGTAATAACAGCTATTGATATAACATTGACTGATTAGATTATTGTGTTTGTTAATAGAAGGGAATTATTTTTCTTTGTAATATGATAAAGATATTGATATTAATGTAAATAAGACTATAGTTTATTAATGCCGTGTTTAATAAGTGTGAGGCCTATTCCCAAAAATTAAAGATTTTTACTTTTTCTTACTTTCTAGTAAGAGGAAGTATTGTGATTGTGTTAGATTTTGGAAAAATTGAGTTTCCAACCACCGGAAATACATGATTTGGTCCCCTAATTACGAAAAAAAGTTTTTTAGCGAATGGTTTAAAAAGTGTGAATATTATCAAAATATTTCAAAAACGAAAAATTGCAGGAACTAGGCGATCTTTACTGACATTTTTTACGTTCTCTTATTTTTTATTTTTTCGAAATTTTTTTGAAAATGGCTTCAATGATTTTTTGTTTTGTTTTGTACAGTATAGGTTCTCATGTTGTTTCTGTTATGTATAATATCTTCACACATAAATATCTAACACTTTTGAAACATTTTCTCGGGAAAATTGATTTTTTTTTTTGGAGGATTTAGCCGGCATTACAATTTTAAAGACAAGGTTTTTGAATATTTTTGGAATTTTTCTCGAAAATGGTTGCTACTTGGAATGCTCACTGGCTTAGATAAAAGCGTATCACTTTTATTTGAAAATTTTTTCTGAAAACAAAAATTCAGCGGAGTTTTTGGTAGGAAGTCAGTTCAATTTAAACAGGAGCATACCAAGTTAACCTGCTCGAAGGTTATGATAGAGAGCGTCCACACAAGTCCGATCAAATATCCAAGTGCGTAACTCCTGCCATCTTTTTAACGTTGCAATTTTAAATAAAAATTTGTTAATTAAATTGTATTAATTGAAATAAGAAAAAGTCGTATGTGTGATTCATACCAGTTTTTTTTTATTGTTAAATTTATTTGCTGACGAAACATTTTTTACAATAATTGCTGTTGACATTCCTTACATAGACATAAAGTGAATAAAAATGATTACTTTTGTAATACTTATAATTACGATTTTTTTTCATTATTATAATGATATTATTTATTATTTTTTTTGTTTGATCCATAATTATTATTATTATTATTATTGTCACAGTTACATTATTATTATTATTATTATCATGAATTACTTTAAATGAAATGAGGTCCCTATTACTCTTTGGCCTGACTCAGATTTGATTAAAGAGAAATTAATTTTCAGGGATAGTCTCAACGAAGCAGTAGAAGATCCATCCCACTTCTTCAATAAATACCTCTACAAATACTATTTTCTGATTTCATACTGAGTAAAGAGATCTGCCATTTTTTTCTATAAATATTTTCTCACAAACTTTATACATCAAATGGTTTGTCCAATTATTTATATAAAAATGGAATGTCTGTTATATTAGACTTTTATCTCCATAAATATATAAAGACAAAATTTTTCACTTTATAGTATAATAATAATAATAATAATAATAATAATGAATTGAATTTCTCTACACACTGTCCAAACAACACAATAGAATATATAAAATAGGTTATGAATCTTTTATGTGGTTTTTCAGATATAAATATGATTATTATCAGCTTTTCTTCCCCTTGTTTTCATTATTTGGGAAGCCGGGGGTCACTTTGAGTTTGGAATCTTGCCCGGTTGCATTTCTCAGTTTTCCTTAAGCCGCCCTAGATGTTTTAAGTGCCAGTTATTACAGTATAGTAGTAATTAGTTGTTAATATATTGTATTTTTACGTATTCACCCACTTTTACACGTCTCGACTAAACCTGATTAGTCAACCAATGAAAATACTTAAGTTGAACGCTTCTCCTAATTTAGAAATTCAGATTTATATAGTGTACAGATCATACAAAACAATACTAATTGTACAGATCATACAAAACAATACTAATCTATTTAAAGTCCTCTCTAGAATTATTGTTTGTTTTTTCCTTCAGTTGTTCTCACGTGGTTTCTGAATTACTAATATTTCGCCAGTTTGCCGCTATATTATTATAATAATAAATAACGATTCTGAACAAACATCAAACTAACTAATGACCAATGAATTTAATTTCTGTTGAACCTTGAACATCTGGTTAGGTCTGCAGTGCTGAACAATATCTGGGATATTATCCTTCATTGCATGCTTCTTTTTATTAATTATAAATTAGTATTAATAAAAAGAAGCATGCTATGAGTGATTCATGGACCAGAAATTTGATTTCTTTTTATAAGAAACTAGATACACTTAGCTGAAACGCTGAGGTATTACTGGGTTGCTTCTTCAATCTATTAATGTGTGAGCTATTCTTTTAGCTTTCCTTTAATTTTTTTTTAGCATTATTTGATGTTGTAATGTAAGTAGGTATAAATAAAAAACTAGGAAACTAACACAATATTCAATCTTATTGAAGTATTTGATATTTTCTAGATGATTAATTTTGTTTTGTTTAATTGAACAAAGGTCAATTCAAAATTTGATTGACCTTGTTGTGTTGCATTATCTCGGCGTCAGTATTTTGCTGGCATACTTATCATTTGTTAGAACATATGCTTTTAAAAACTAATTTGGATAATAATAACTAGAGGTTGTATAGTAACAATTCCTTCTTGTTTTTATACATTTTATTTATTCACTCTTCGAATAGGAAATTAGGACTTAAGATTATCCTATTATTTAGTGAAACAATCTTTTAATTATTTTACTTATAATAATATATGGATGTATGGAATAAATCTATTTAAACGAGTGAGGAGGTTTTTTAAAAGCAAATAATTCAATTAAATAATAATTTAAAAAATAAAAATAAAATATGAATAATTGAAAAAAAACTGAGGCAAATAATAAAGTTCATATCAGAAGTTTAAAATATTTCAACATATCTTACAAGTTAAATAATTTTAAACTTTTGCCAAAGAAAAAAAAGAAAGAAGGAGTTGTCACTAATCTCGTCACAAAAATCTCAATTTCGCACTAAAGCCAGCTGTGTTAAGATGTTGACTGTCATGGTAACTTTCTGGATTTGTATCTCAGAAGTCAATTGAATTTAATCATATTATTCAAAACTCATAATATACGGTAATCACCAAAAATATTTAAGAAGTTTAATTTTTATTTTTTATGGAAAACAAAGCCTCAGGAGAAGATAGGGAATATTGCACTGCGACCTGAAAAAATATGCCCTCCTTCACGCGCCAGTGCAGAGGGCAGCACTACTTGACTCGAACCCGGGACTTCCGCGTTGCTAGTCCTGCGCGCTACCACTGAGCTAATCCTTCCCCGAGTTTTCACATAGTTGATATAATATATACAGAAAGTTCCTAGCCGGTAAATCAACCACAAGTTCATTCGGACTATGGCCAGTTTCGGCTTATCAGTGATTCGCTATATTAAAGTCGGTGACATGTGTGTATTTATCAAAACTAAATTAAACTTATGTAACATAAATTTATTTGCTAATTTTTGAGTACATTTGTTAAATAATAATAATATATAATCCCCGCAATATGGAAAATAAACTGATTCAAGGCATTGAGCACTAGGCTAATCTAAATGAATCAGCCATTGACTACTTTTTTTTGCCGAGAGTAATGTGATTCCGACAGTAGGTAGCGATTATGTTCATTCTGAAGTTTCAATCATATTTTACACTGTTTTGATTGAATTTTCTTTCAGTGTTTACCAAGTTTGATTTTTTTGAATTATCACTGAAGCCAATTAAAAGAAAAAGACCAGACCTGCAACTACGAGATAACTTGTATGGATAATATTTTTGGTCTCATTTTTTCTTTGCTCTAAAACAAAATCTGATCTATTATATAAAATAGACCATTCTTTTCATCACTACAAATTTATACTCTTCATGTTTTTTGACATTTTGTAACTTTTTAATAGGAACAAAATCAAGAGTACTTTATATTAATTAATAAAATGTTTGAATTTTTTTTTTCACTTTTATAATTATTACATATATTTTAAATTATTAATGATTTCATATGGATTTATAGGTACCGTTAAAACATACCAGATAAGTGGTATGGGCCGATATGGATCTTTATTGAAGATTGCTCCTGTTACTACAGAAGAGGCATGGAATGTTGATACATGTCTTCAGGTCAATGGTACCGCGGATTCCAAAGTAAAGGCTCAATCAATATTACCCGATCTTAACAAGTTTAAGGTAAGTTAAGGTAGAATGTTTCAGAAGATCTCATGATGTTTTCATTCTTAAACATTTTTTTTTCTTTAGTCAATTAAGCTATATATATAATTTATATATATACTAGGCGGGCCCTGCCTCCCTCGCGCCTTCGGCCCTCTTGCCCGGTGGAGATAAACTGATGACAAAATTAAATCCTTACATCGCTGTTCGTTAGTGCCGAAGTTAGGTGCCAATTCATCGACAATGCAACATATAATTGTCCTTGGCTGAATAAGAGTCTGCCCAGGATATAAGTTAACACATCAAAACTCTGCCCTTAAGACTTTTACTAATAGATATAGCAAATGCTAAAAATATAGGGAATGTCGTCTTGTCCGTATTAGAATTTTTTTTTTTTTTTCATTTCAACGCCTTCTTCCTTTGAACCAATAGTAGCTGCACATTCAGATGTTACGGGTTTATTATACATTCTTTTGTCAGACCTTCTTGTTAATTTTTACAAATATTCCTCTTGATTTTCAGACACTACCTTTTTTAAATGCTGGATATTTCTCAACATAAGGATTATGTTTTTGTTAAAATTTTCGTTATTTCAACAAATATATCGGTGTAAGTTAGAACATGATACGAAGTATGTTCTATATCTCAATGTAATGTCAGGTTCATACATGTAAATCTGACTATAATAACATTGTAGTCATCGTCGCAGTCGTAACTGAATCGTAAAGAGATGTTAGAGCAATTTGGTGTAACTACCCCAGTATTTTATGAAATGGAAGCCATCTTTCTGATGTTATCTAGTAAAACCAAACATCGAATTAAATATACGGATATCAATTCTGAAGGCTTTATCGTAGAAAATTTGTTGTATCTCTATCGAGAATGATAGATAATTCTGACAATTTCACCTTACCCTTTATGGGCAACAACTCTTTTTACAAAATTCTTTTTTCCAAAAATATCTCATTACAATGCTTACACTTTTCAGAGTGTCGCAGAATACAAATAAAATATGGGCAAAGAAATATGAAAATTCAAATAATTAATTATTAATAAACAATTTGTGTTAAAATAATATTTGGCATGAACATTCTTGCTGGCATGCTAGTTATACCCAACTTTCCGTGTGAGGGACTCAACCCTTAACATTCAAAAAAAAAAAAAAAAAAAAAAAAAAAAAAAAAAAAAAAAAAAAGTTCTGTGTCAAATGGTGCAAACCAGCCGAATTTGCAATATTAACGCATTTCATAAAATCGTGATACAAAGTAGCTTACTATTTTATATATATAAAATAGATAAAATATATAAATTCAGTGCAGAACTTTAGTTCATGTGTAGATTAAATGCATTATTTTACACATTTCCTCCGGCCAAATAATATTAAACAAATATTATTATTAATTATCCTGATAATTTCTATAAAAATGATACAACCTTCGAAATAATATCTTATTTTTTTGTATCTTATTCAATATTCATATGAAAATATTGCAGTGAATAGGGATTAGAGAAGTTTATATTTAGTCTCTTGATGATTTGGAATAGTTCTGGGATAATTCTATTATGAATATTAGTTGTGCGTTCATAATAATTATTATTTATATAAAGTTTGCGTTAAGAGGAATTTGATGGTTAATTTCTTAGTAAACAAATAGACCTGTAATTTGGAGGGCTTAAACACCATTTCTAAATCTAATTACGAATTAATAATCTACATAACAATTTTAACTCTTTAAAATGAAATGTAAGAACCTTGAATGTTGCAAACATTTCGGTAAATAAATTATTGAAAAAGCTACTTAAATAACAGAACAATTAATTCTCAATAAACAGTCGAAGTTTATATCAATACTGTAACAATCTTTTCAAGTGGCTTTCATCCTGATAATTAAAAAAGTTATGTATTGTACGTTTACATTTGTTCCCCATTCTTATCTATGAATTACCCACTTAATGAAAGAGGGATAATCAATCAAAAAATTCAGGCATTTGCCTATATTTAATTGATTAGACATATGATTGATTTGCTATTGTTATAAATCAAAAACAAAATTTGTATTATTCTCTATGTAAACAGTATTATCTCATTATGAAATTCCTTGTTTATTCAGATAAAGAGGAAAGAAAATACAATAATAAAAAAAAAAAACACTGCTCCACACTAGAAAAACAAAACGCTCTTACTCCTTTTTAATATGTACGAGTAAATTATCTTTTATTTTTTCATTCATTTTTTTGTTTGTTTTTTTATTTATTTTTTTAACATTTATTTAGAAGTATTTTTTGTTTTTTGCTTTTGTAATCAAATTATGTAAGAAACTCTGTTGCTTATCCAATCTGTGCTAATTATTTACTCTTCGTAAAAAAAATCCATATAATATATCTCATTCCCACGGTTGTGAATTGCTAGCAGTTCTAATTGATAATTTTTGGAATAATCACCAGATGTTTAGTAGGTTTTACATTTATAAGTGGTGGAACCGAAATACATCTTAGAGGCTTAACGTCCAAATTCCTCCAGAAGACGCTACAATCTGGTTTCCTCTAAAAAATTATACCATTAAAAGTGACGGCCTATGTATGTATTTAGTATATCAAGTTTAGAGAAAAAAAATAAAACAGCTATCAATAAAGTTTAACTCGCGGTTAACTAGGTTTTCTAACACTTAGAATTTTATCATATTTTTAATATGGTTGTTTTATTAATGTATTAAATTGGCAGTTTAAGTGGAAGCTTAATGTCACTGTTTCCCCGAGAATAGTTTGGAAAATGGAAAATCGTGAAAAAGTCCGTTAACGAAAATCAATCATTGTATTTTGAACTCAAACTAATGATCGACGTGACTTTTCGCTTTTGAATTATTTTGTTATCACATACATACATTGGCAAATACATACACCGAGAGAGAGAAAGAACGTAGTTATATTTTTAATATGACTTCTCAAATATGTATTTCCGATGATAATTCAATAGCGTAAATTTGACAAAATATCAATACTTTCTCTTTCCGCAGTAAGAGACCACTTCTCTTCAAAATATTATTGCACATAAATATTTCATCACAGTATAATATGACATTCCAGAAAGTATTTTTTTCTATTAAATATCTGTTGTGTTAACTAAAAATCAGTTGTGATACAATTTACACTCACCGGCAAAAAATTTCGGCCACTTGAAAAATTCACTATTCTATATATAGTTTTCATATCGTTTTAATAATTCTATTTAATAATTTTTATCGTTCATTACGTTTATATGTTAACTCATTTTCCAAATAAAACAAATAAATAGGATTATATAAGAAATTTAAAATAATTAATTAAAAAAAAGTAATCTGGAAAATTATATTTATTATTATTATTTTTTTTAAGTTTTCATTATTTTTTTTAGTGGGGTGGTGCTAATATCGAGTGTTACCTCCTCTTGCTTTTATCACAGCTTCTAGGCGTCTCGACATACTCTGAATCAAGCGGGAAATTTCGTTTTGTGAGATCGGAGCTCATTCGTCTTAACTGAAGAGCCCTTTCTAGCCCCTGAAGCGTCCTAGGAAGGACTCTCCGATCTCTTATCCGTCTTCTAAGCATATCCCATGTTTCTTAAAGTTTAACGTTTGCTCCGTCAGAATTCACCAAAAATCAATTTCCATGGAAATTCAGCATCCTCTGGTTATATACCCCTTCCTACCATGCAGCACGGGGGCGCACTTCAGTTTTGGACAGAAAGTCAGACGAAGATTCGCATGACATGCCATTTTACAAGGAGCAGCTACCTTTGTATTTAATTTTACTGTACAACTTACTTCTATCTCTATGATCCCCAACATCAAACAAGTTTCGGTTTTTCCATATATTAAGGAATAACAAATTCATTAAAAAACAATTATAAAATGCAAAACCAAATTGTGACAAATAATTTCTTGTTTTTGTTTGAATAATTTTGTTTCCAAAAAGAATACCTGAATTCAAGCAAAGAATGTTGTATTTATTTTTTACCCAACGCCTTCGTTATTGGCCTTCTCGGCCAAAAAATATATTTATTTACACATCATCATCAACATCATAATCATAATAGTAAGCCTTGTCTACCGCCTAACGATGTGATCCCTTTACCTATACAACTTCTTCCATCCATTTCTATTCTCCACTAACATTTTTCTATTCCTCCATGAAATTCCTCTTTGCGCACGCTTCCTTCACACCATGCTCCCATCTTGTCCACAGTCTGTCTTCTTTTTGTCCATCAGTCTGAATCTCCCATGCCATGCATCTTAGCCATCCTGTCGAGCTCAGACGTAGGACATTCCCAAACCAGCATAATCTATTCTCCTCTCTCTTCCCTTTACCTAGTTCCTGGCTTAGCTGGCTGACCCTTGCTATTATACTGCTGTGTATTTTATCTTGTCTGACCTTTCCGCCAATCTTTCTCAAATATCTCATCTCAGTAGCCTGTAGCTGACATTAATGTTTCTTATTTAATGATCAGGACTCTGATGATTTATTATCTCCAATCCAAAATAAGCCTGTTTAATTAAAACTGTTTCTTTTTTCTTATTTTCTTTCAGTGTTTGGGCACAGATATATTAAATGGAGTGGAATGTGAGATATGGAAATACGTAGAAAGTGTTGGAGATAAAACAAGTAAATATACAATGTGGATAACATGGAAGGTAGGAAATTAAAACTTAAAAAAGTTATTATTAATTATTATTTATAAAATATTTGTGTATTTATGATATCGAAATGTTTCACATTATTATTTTCTTGTAGAATCATATAAGATAGTTTTCTCTTGATAATTAAGTTGATATTTTACGAATGTAATGCAAGCTTTTATGTCCATGTTAGATGTCTTTTCCGAACATTTTTCAATGCTCCACATTTTAAATTAAAAGTTTTGCTGCTTAGAGAAATTCTTAAACAATTGTTAAAATAATTTTTGGAGTAGAAGCATACATTCAAGTTTTAAGTTAACATTGGCAGCCGAGTGAAACAGCCAGTAGGTAGTTTATAATTGACTATTAATAATTTCAATTATAGTAAAGTCTGTCATGAAGTCTTCAATCAATTTTTATACTATCAAGTATGCCATCTCATTTAACTCCCACTCTCCTATTCTATTCAGTTCGATTCATTCGCCTACTGAAATGTCGTATAATTTTATTTGATTAATAATTGAATAATTTACAATGCTTCGAATAACCTCCAATGATGATAATTTTCAGCTGTAAAAACTTTACTAGAATTTAGCTTTACCCGTTATTTAAAACTTTCATTATTTTCTGTATAAAATTGCAGACTTCTCCAAAAACGCATCGTTTAGCCAGACCAGAACCAGTCAGATATGAGATGAAAGGATACAACAATTTACTTGGTTCTCATTATGACCATTACTATCTGGATTATGATTTATATTCAATCGATACACCTACACCCGATATATTTAAAGTAACTTCAAGTAAGTATATGCCCCATCCTACAAAACAATTGGTTAATATGTTTTATTCAGTGAAAATTAAAAATTTTTTTTTCTATTACAGATATGACTTGTACACATTTTCCGGGACCAGGTCATTATCATACTGCCACATTTAATCCATTAAGAGAATTCATTCATCAGGATGACAGACATGTAGATAAAGCTTGGGAGGATTTTGTAAGCACACATAAAAAAGTCTATAATGAAGCTGAATTGGAACACCATAAACGTAAAGAAATATTTAGACAGAATTTGAGGTGTGTATTTTAATCTTAACATTTAATTCATAAGAAATTAATAAATATTAAGAAATTTGTATATTTAAATGTTAAATTTTTGTAAATATATTTATCTAGGCATATTCCTTTATTAATAGTAGCACATTTTATTTTAGATTTATCCATTCAAAGAACAGAGCCAAACTAGGTTTTACACTTGCTGTAAATCATTTGGCAGATAGATCTGAAGATGAATTGAAAGCTCTGAGGGGAAGAACATATTCTGTAGATAATAATGGAGCCTCACCATTTCCATATTCTTATCTAGAAATACAAAATATGTCTGAAGATTTACCAGATCAATTTGATTGGCGACTTTATGGCGCAGTCACACCAGTCAAAGGTTTGATTTATTTTTCTTTTTGATATTATTGGGTGCCTCCTATTACTGTTGATTCCCCTTAATGTGTTGATTCCTCTTAATGAAAGTGGAATTAGCCATTTCTTCAGTGATTTGGCGTTCCTTTGGGTATCTCACCTAACAGCAACACGTAAACACACTTACTTACTGTGTAGCTCTACAGCCCGGGGTGGGCCTTAGCATCCCTGACAATATTATGCCAGTCCTTTCTGCACAGCACTCTCGTTCTCCAGTTTTGGACTCCGAGCACTGAAAGTCCTTTTCTGCATCCTGAATCCATCGTCTCCTACGTCGTCCTTTTCTCCTGGTACCATACATCACTCCAAGTAGAACCGTTTTTGGCGTTCTACCGTCCTCCATTCTTAATATGGCCCAACCATTCTATTCTCCTCGCTTTTATAAACTGGACTATGTCGCAGGATCCGAGTAGCTCTACAGTTCGCTATTTTTCCGAATTCTCCATTCACCCTCAGCCATTACAGGCCCATATATCTTGCTAAGAATTTTTCTTCCGAAGATTCGTAACATATTCATTGTAGAGGTACATAGGGTTCATGTTTCCGCTGAGTATGCCACTATTGGTCTTACTAACGTCTTATATAATCGTACCTTTGTAGCTTGTGACAACAGCGATGACCGGAAAAGTTTCAAATTTGCGAAGTAAGCTCGGTTGCCTGCCATAATCCGTTTTTGTATTTCTGTTGCTATTTTATTTTCGCAGTTGAGCTCTGCGCCCAGTTATGTTAAGGTCTTTACATTTTTAAATGAGCATCCTTCCACGGTTAGATTTTCTCCTACCCTTGAGCCATAGCCTGAATTTACATATACATACTGTGTTTTACTCTCATTAACTTTCAGTCCAACTACTTCGCCTTCAGCTTTCAATAGTTTAAATATGTCCATAAGAGATTGTTTATTCCTCGCCACTGCATAAGCACATATTTGACTGGATGCATCCAATTTTTGATAGAATTCTAGTTTTACATCCTCATCACCCTCTTCAGTGGGAGCATACACAGAAATTAATGTTATATTCCTAAATTTACCTTATACTCTAATTTTACAAATTCTCTCATTTACCGGCTCAAAAAGCAGCAGACTTTTTCTTACTTTTCTTGCAATCAAGAATGCGATGACATGTCTACAATTTCTTGTATTAATTCCACTATACATCATTCAATAATCCTTATCGATTCTACCAGATCCATCCCATCTCGTTTCCTGCAGGGCTACTGCGTCTATATTATATCTTAATATCTGCTCAGCTACCTCCACCATTTTCCCAGGTTGGAGCATCGTCCTTACATTCCAGGTCGCAATAGTCAAATCCAAGTTCCTTTCGTTTTGCCTTTAATCCAGTCCGGTGTATTATTGTCTTCGGGTTTCTGAACTATGGTTGTTTTATAAGGTTAACCCCACGCTCAACCTCCAACCTGGAGGACCAGGGCTTTGATATCGGGGCTCCGTCCCCTTGCGTGGTTGCTTTCACCTCAGCTCAAAGAGCCCATGCTACCCTTGATTTGTGTAAAGTGTTCTCTCCTAGCCTTTGGGGCCCTCCCTCACAAGGCAGTACGTGGCACTGCATATTTAATGGCGGCACTTACTCGCCATGTCACAGCATCGTCATCGGGTTTTATGGAATTTTATTGCACTTGATCCTGCCAGTGTTCAAGCGCCCACCCCTGCTAATGCTGCCACCTCTGGTCCGGGACTGCTTATTTGGGAAAGTACCCTTATTCGCAGCTGGCCTGCATATCTGCAGGTCACTCCCCTATCCGTCACCTGGGGACCCGCCCACTAACTGAGGTAATCCCTGGGACGTAAACACACTGAAGGATATAATTTATCACCACTAGTTAAGAATGAAGTTCAAGCTAAACTGGAGGAAATATTTTCCTGATAAAAATTGCTCATTGCAATCCCATTGTATTAGAATGCCAAAGTAGGAATAGAAGTTGAGTTTTGATTTCCATTTTTGGATCCATTTTGGATGAGAAATAGGTGTCTCCATTGGTCGCATTATTGCGTACTTATAAATTCAACCAGTAAAGAAATACTTTATAGAATTTTGAAAATACATAATACATACTATTTGAAATCTAGTCTTAAAATAATTACTATATTAAGAATTTATAAAAAAATATGAAATTTATTTCAGATCAATCGGTATGCGGTTCTTGTTGGAGTTTTGGCACAACGGGTGCAGTTGAAGGAGCATATTTTGTTAAAACAGGCCATCTGGTACGCCTATCACAACAGGTATGACATTTTATTTTAACTTAATTTAATAGATTTGAATTCTAAATATTAATAGTAAATGTTATTGTTCAAATTACAAATAAAATTTAGGCTCTAATTGATTGTTCCTGGGGTTATGGCAATAATGGATGCGATGGAGGTGAAGATTTCCGCAGTTACCAGTGGATGATGAAACATGGAGGATTGCCATTAGAATCTGATTATGGCGGCTACTTAGGACAGGTATTTATCTTGTACTTTTTATTAATTTTATTTAATTAACATGTGGATAAAAACGCTGAAACCTGTACATATGTTTTTTTTTTTTTTGGAAATTCTATAATTCATATCCATCAGGATTTTCAATTCAGATTAAGATTGTTTAACTAAACAAGTCTATGCTCAGTTAAATTTAAATAGTATTTCGAAAATGAATGGTAAAAGCTTTTTAAGTTTTGATACAATAAAAATAAAATCATGTTCTAAATCTCTTTAACTTTTATCCCATTGCAATGGTTTATTGTAAATGTCCGACTGTTTTGTACGAAGATAAGAATTTATTATAAATATAAAACAAAAATCAGGTCGCAAAAGAAAAACAAACTCTTCTGAGAAATATCCAGATTATCATTATTATTATTCAACTTCCGATTAATACATTTTTTTCTTACCAAGAATTTTGACAACATATTTTAATGATATATAGGTTTTTTGAACTGTACTGTATATTGAATGGCATTCGACAAGTATAATTGAAGGGTAACTTCAAATTTGTTCAAGCATTTTATAGTTCTTTATATAAATTTTTAGCGAAAAACGAAAAACCTTTCTTAAAGTTGTATTTCGGGCTAAGCTTTTTTACTGAAAATTTGATATCTATTCCTCAGATGGTATCATTTGAACTTATCTCGATTTTTTAAATTTTTTTTTGAGATATTTTGTTCTCCATCATCAAAATAAAAGAAAAAAAACACACGCGAAGTTTTATTTTTAATTCAGTTAAAAAAGTTAATACATTGTATATTGTGTATAAGGTCAGATAAACAAGATTACTGCTTAGCGATAAGTGTATATATATATTTTTTTTTTTCAATGCCATTTGAGGTATTTCTGCTATCCATTATTTTATCCGTCGTAGCATGCATATTAGATTTATTCCTGACCGGTTTCGGATATTCATCCATCGTCAGAGCAAATTCACCAAGTTTGTGTAGAGAGTTCACTTCAACTAAATGTTTCTGTAGACTCACACTTGTTGGTTGTATGTATGTGGGAAGGTTATAAGGTTATATTACTAAATGCGTGTGTTTCATGATAAAGTGAAATTATTATAAATTGTGATTAGGCATTAGAAAATAGTGTGTAATAAATAGCATGTTTTGAAGAATAGTTTATAACTAAATTTTAAGACGGTTGTTAAGCATGCACAGTGTTTTATCAAGTTAAGCATTTGGGGGGGGGTTCTTCAAAACATGCTATTTATTACACACTATTTTCTAGTGCCTAATCACAATTTATAATAATTTCACTTTGTCATGAAACACACACATGTAGTAACATAACCTTATAACCTTCCCACATACATACAACCAACAAGTGTGAGTCTACAGAAACATTTAGTTGAAGTGAACTCTGTACACAAACTTGGTGAATTTGCTCTGACGATGGATGAATATCCGAAACCGGTCAGGAATAAATCTAATATGCATGCTACGACGGATAAAATAATGGATGTTATCCAGCATTGCGGACCCAGCCACATATTTCTGCTATTTTAGTGCGGGCAACCCGATAATATTTAGCCATTGTAGTGTGGTTTTTCATTTGCAGGATTAGTAATATTTAATGGTATTAAATCTGTTTATTAAACTTCGAAATATCCAAGCCTAGACTTGGATGTGAATTCCGTACTGGTTCCTGTCTTGATATGGACCTTTGCTTAGCAACAACAGATATCTAGAAATTTAAAGTTTATGGCTTAAAAAATGTAAGAGATACCAGAAGAGAAAAGTTGAAGCATTTCTTTTGTTTACATCTTTAGCCAATGGTCGTTTATAGTCTATTTATCTTACTATTTAAATAGTAAAATATCACAGTATTAAAATAATTAATATTTTTTGTTGTCAAGTGATATTTTGTTGTGACGATAATAAATTTCTTGCCAGAGAGGAAAATAAAAAAAACTAATATTAATTTTGTTTATATAAACTAACTTATCACTTTGATTAATTTATTATAGGATGGTTATTGTCATATTGATAAAGTGCCATTAACTGCAGCAATTACTGGATACGTTAATGTAACAAGTAACGATGAAAAAGCATTACGTTTAGCTTTATTCAAACATGGACCAATATCCGTGGCCATTGATGCTGCGCATAGATCATTTTCATTTTATTCCAATGGAGTTTATTATGAATCAGAATGCAGTAAGTTTATTATTTCCCTATTTTGATTACAAATTATTTTAATAAATCTTTCTTAAAAATTATTGGTTGTGCAAACATTGTAGGGTATTAGGTGGTGGAAAAGAGATTTTTTTCGTTGGTTAGCCTGCTTCATTTCGTTAGTTATGGACTAACAAGCAATGAAAATTTTCACATCCTAATGTGCCCTATTAATCAATCAACTACAAAGTGAAGCAGGCTATTATAGAAAAATCTTTATTGGAGAAATTCTATATTGAATCGTACATAATTATTTTAGAAATAACTATTTATTTAATTATTACAGAAAACAAAGTTGATGAACTTGATCATGCAGTTTTGGCTGTTGGTTATGGCAAAATGAATGGCAAAAATTTTTGGCTAATTAAAAATTCATGGTCTAATCTTTGGGGTAACGATGGTTATGTATTGATGTCATCAAAAGATAATAATTGTGGCGTTATGACTACACCCACTTATGTTACGTTTTAGCCTTAAATAAATTGTCGATTAGTAGGAATGCTCTCTCTCTTAATTAATAGCAAAATTCCTTTGTTTTTTCCTAGTATATTTTTTGAGCAGTATTCATTGTTGATAAACATTGTAATTTTTATCTCTTAAATAAATGTATATATACCTAATATTTTTTTTTTTTTAGCATATACAAAAAAATTGTAACGAAATTAATAGAGAATAATATGATTAATAATTACTAGCCTATTTTGAATGTGATTTTTGTAAAAACAAATGTGATTTATGAAATATTGAAAAGACATACAAAAGAATGGAGTGTCTCATTGTTATATTGAAATTTGCAGATTAATAAAAAAATATTTTTGTAAATAAATTTCTGCACCATTTAAAAAAAAAATTCTTTTCCTATGAAATGAATCAACTGAATGTTATTATATATTTAAAACATCAAATTTTCAATAAAGAAAAAAATAAATATTATTAATATAAAATAATATTTTGGGTTTTATTATATAATTGCCACCACCTTTTTAATTCAGTTTTTCGTCTATGAGCTCATTACTTTATTAAAACTTCTTTTATTTCGTAAACAATTTCGTTAACACTAGTCATTGCTTCTCTAGATGATACCAATTAAAATTCTTAAGCTCTATCCGTTAAGAGTATAAGATAAAAAGTAGGCCTTACATTCTGAGATTCAGTATCAAGTGCGATTGTGATGCATAAATAATTGAATTAGTATTTATAAATATTTTTATAAATAATTTAATTCAGTAATTATTCTCCAAATAATTTAATTTTGGGAAGAGGAGGGGTGCCTGGGCGTTAGGGAGTGGTAATCTCTTTCTTCGGGCCCCCTTACCTGGAAACTTCCCTGGAGATGGTCTGATTAAGAACTATAGCTTCATTAGGAATTTTTCTTTGACGCAGGGTACCAAGAGAGAGTGGAGGGAAGGATTCCCTCTCATGGGTATCAAGGAATATGCTATTAAATGGCATACGGACGGGTCTAAGACCCTTGAGGGGGATACTGGAGCGGGGTTGGTTGGTCCAAGGACCAAACACTCGAAACTCATGGGTAAATTTCCCAGCATCTTCCAGGCGGAGATGTACACTATTGGAAGACCTCGATAGGAGACCCAAGAAATCAGGAGATTCCTTCTTTCTGATAGCCAGGGAGCCATTAGAGCGTTGAGCGCTTTTGTCCTCAGGTCTAAAATGGTGTGGGGATGCCTAGGAAATTTAATGACATAGGCAAGAAGAATAAAGTCACTCTTTGGTGGTGCTAGGGTATGTTGGCATAAAAGGGAATGAGATGGCCATGAGCCCTGGCAAAGGTAGGTGCTGTATCCTCGCTTCTAGGGCCTGAACCATTTTTGCGCGGTCAGCGACCAGTCTCTCTTGGAAGAACTTAGGAAGGAGAGGAGATAAGGAGTTCTCAACTCTGGAACTTCCTCCACCGGGAGGCAAGAAGATCTGCTTCGAAAGTTATAACCAACTGAGATCGGAGGCTTCCATCGGCCTTAGTAAGAACAAATTCCACGTTCTTACAGGTTTCCTCAAGGGACATTGTCGATTCATAGGACGCGGTCAAGCGGAGTTCGGAGAGTGACAACACATACAGATTCTGTGGGGAGATGGAGTAAACACCGTTACATCTCCTAACGGACTGCGAGGCTGCCACTCAGAGATTTAAGAACCTGGGTAATTACCAGGAGGAGGAGGAGGGAATAAACCCTCCCTAGAGCCCGCCAGGTTATTAGGATTCTTTAGGGATCTTGACTGATGGGGTTAATGTATGTAGACAGTGCTCGCGTAGGACATCTGTTGGGATGGTGTGGGCTAGTCTCCGGCACCCAAGTGACATAGCACAATAGATTGTCTAGGTCGCAGTGCATTGCATTGCAGACCATATACGCCTTCCCTCCCCCCTAAAGTAATCAATATTTATAAATATTTTCCTAAATAATTTAATTCAGCTCATATTAAAAATAAGGAATCCAAATTTCATTTTCGTGCTAATGTCAATATAATTGTTAGAAGTTGTACTTTATTACTTTATATGCGCTATTGGAAGATGGTTCAATTTAACCTTGGTAGGAGACCCAGGAATCAACAGTTGTCAGATGACGTTTTCTTAAAACTGTCAGTGTCAAAAAACGGTCGACCCGCAGTTCAGTGGCTGTTGGACGCCCTAAGACTGGCCTTCTTGAGTATGAGTCTGTTTCTCTGTGACGCTGCAAAGTTTGGTAGGGAACACCAATAGCTGCATATCTGATGAAGCGGCCGTCATTAATTGGTGCCACAGCACGTGCGACATCGTCGGCTCTAAGGGGCATTTTGAAATTCGAATTTTTAATTTTCTTAATCAAGGGACAAGCTAAGGCAAATAAAAATCAATTCGAACTGAATAAAAATAAAAAAATTGATAATAAATGAACACAAAATAGTGAACATTTGTTTATTTATTTGATTTTTTTAATACCACAGTATAATGTACAAAGTCCAATTTACTCTGAAAATGTTAACTATTAATTACCAAAACAATAACTAGTGAAAACAGACCGGACAATATTATATTATTAATTAAATGTAATTTTTTAAGTGGCCGGAATTTTTGGCCGTGAGTGTATATTTCAATTGTTTTGCAATATATTCATTTATGCTATCGTATCATTTACTTAATTGTTATTATTAATTATTGCTAGTTGTCAACAACTGAAGCAATAATTTTTCGTAAATAAATAACAATTAAAAATATGATAGTATAAATATACAGTTATATAATATATAACTGTATCATTATATACGTAATATATCATTTCCGTGATAGTCTGCGTCATTTTGTGGCCATCGATCGGTTTCAGGCGTTTGCCCATCATCAGGATGTCTGAAAACAGTGCGATAACACATGCACAGAACAAAATCAGTTTATTCACTTGGAAGTGTTTTGTTAAGACCTAACTAGGTTAAGAAGGGATTCTCTACCCGACTAAAGCCACATGTTATTATCATTTTTAAAAGGCATCGTATTCAACGTTTCCCTAACAAAAATGTCAGTGACAGAGGGGGTATATGTTCGTTCTCTATACATACATAGACAGGTAGAACATGATTACTTGTCCAGAAAACAGCGTTTTCATAAGACCCCGACCAACACTGAATCTAAGCTAACGTCAGAGATTCCCCAGAAGCCCTCTGCGGTTCAAAAATGAATTATTCCACAAAAAAATAAAACTTTAAACTATCTGAAATTTTTTTTTTATTTTAATTTTTAGACAGAACACAAACAAAAATAATGACTCAGTAGACTGTCGCAGTTTTTTGTTATCAGGAGACCTGAAATATGTATTCCCAATGAAAAGTAGGTAAACATTTGGTTTGGAACAATTACACGACTTTCTCTTAGTGCGATTTACATTGGTCGGTAGTTATAATTGATAGTTATAATTGATTAATTCAGTTCTAACTTATAATTTTCTTCAAGATACATGATTGAGAGAATCTAAAACTTAAAAAAAATGACTTTTTTAGGAAATCATAACCTTACTCCTCCCCCCAAAACCTCCCCCACTCCCCCAAAAGAAAATACTCGGAAAACAAATTCAAACAAAATTAATACGTGTCTGTATGTATGGTTAGTATAATAAGTTTAACGAAATTCGTTGGTGTTTTTATGGAGAAAGTAAAAAAAAAACTGTTCAGTCACTTCCGGTGAATCAATTTTTTTCCAAACTCTGAATGAATATTATGTACATAGAATGATACAATAAACAGAAATCAGGGGTCTAAAGTGCAAGGGGTAGAAGTGCAATTTTGAAGTGAATTTTGTCCTATCCGAGTTAAGCATAGGACAGGGAACTAAAATTCCTTTCTGTTCAGAGCACAAAGGGAATGCGTGTTACTCAACCAGGTGCTGCATTTTAGTGGTATGAAGAAATACTACTTAACCAGATAGCTATTTGGTTTCGAGTATAAGGGGTATATTACAGTTATATTCATTGTGCCCTAATCTATATGAGGATTTTGTATGTTTGCTAGAAGTTGTATTCAGCAGAGTGTAAAGTATGTGTAGTGTTTTCAATTATCATAATATTGTTAGATACCAACAGGTGAAAAAAGCCAGACGTTAAAAGAGCGGTGGAAAAAATTCGAGAGTTTAACGTGAACTCCGACAAGTTCAGGAAATATATCGGACTAGGAATGGTAGAGATACACGAAGATAATAATCTCTGTCATAAGCTTAAAGAAGTACAAAGACAATTGGAAGCTATGAGGAAGAATGTACCACCATGGGTGGATAAAGAAGAAGGATGTAAGTACCGACATTTCCTACTGTTACGGATGTAGTGAAGAAAAAGGAGATAGAAAGGAAAGAAAGGACATCGAAGCCGCCGTGGTTGGTGCGAAGAAGAAGGAGAAGAAAAAGAAAGAAAAACAAAAACGGGTTGACAGATCTGCAGGAAATGGCGGCCACCACGGTTGGTGGAGGAAGAAGAAGAAGAATCGATAAAACTAGTGAATAATAATGAGAAAGAAATTGAGGATGAGGATGAAGAAACTGTTAAGGACAAACCCTAAGAGGAAGAAGATAAATTGAAAGAAGAAATTGAAGAAAGAAAACTGATAAAACTAGTGAATGATTACTTCCTGCCTGCTCAAATTCATTTCGCCCTTGCCAAGCATTGTCACTCATTTGATCGCATTTATCGACAATGCAGGAGGACAAAACAAGAGTCATTTCATTGTCAAATTCTGGCTCTATGTTATCCATAACATGTATAAACAAACTGTAGATCACAAATTCCGAACTATGAACTGCAGTTCACAGATTCTGGACACTCATTCATGGAATGTGACCGGAATTTTGGAATAATAGAAACTGTTAAGAAGAGTAGTGACAGGGAAGTATTTGTTCCAGAATATTGGGAAACTCTTGTAGCCAAGACTATTAAGAAGTGGTGGTGAGGATGAATCAAGAACACTTCACCACTCTAGATTCTCTTAAGCGTTATCTCAAAGACACAGTGACTGTGTAAGGAAGATGCAGTGGTTTCAGTTCACAAAGAATGAACCGTGGACCCTTTTCTACAAAGAAAACTTGTTTGACATTTTAGATTTTTCTACAATGAACTTAAAGGCACGCCAAGCTGGAATGAAGTGAATGTCAATGAAATGGAACCGACGATAAAATACCTGAAGTTCAAAAACCTGCAGGACCTTCTAAAATTTGTGCCACCTTGTGTACCATGACTTTTACAATTCTCTTCAGTACCACTTTCTAAGAGGCCAACAAAGGCAAAATTGTACCCAGAAGCATGTATCAGAAAATGAAGACGACGGAGACCTGGATGACCCTGACTAAGTGCTTGAATCTGGTACTGATACAGTTTCAGCTTCAGCTATTACATTACCAATCTGTGTATTTCAAAGACTACCTTTTTCATATAATTATTTGCTATTTAGATTGTATTATGTACTTAGCACATTGCATTTTTGTAATTTTATTTTGCGCTCTTATTTAAATTGCAAAATAAATTTTTGACCAAGAGGTGTAAGTACTACATCTAATGGTCATCTCATGCTACAAATGGTCATTTTTAATATCATAGACTATGACAATTTTTTTTAAACTGCTATAAATTATTTCATATGACCACAACTCATTGTTTATGTACAAAACAAATATTGTAGAGGTTGCACATGAGTTTCCATTGTCATTTAATTTTAAACTCATTTCTCACAGATTTCGGTATCTGTCACTTATACCCCTTATGCTTTAGACACCTGAAATAACACTTTAAAAGAAAACATAGCCCCATCTCTCTCAAAACCCCATCTTAAATGAATTTTCCCGGATAAATGTTTCAAATATAAGTTGTAGCTCTTTGTATATGTAGTTGTTATTTCAAGTTTAAAAAAAAAACAATCGTTAGAGCCATTTTCGAGAAAATCGAAAAAAGGAAAATCTATTCAATAAAGTGTTATTTCTGATTGTCGGATTCTGATCAAAACCTAATTGTCAGATTCCATACTAGCTCGTGAATATCAAGTTTGAACTTTCTGTGATTTTTCGTGTTATGCTGACCACA